>RJWJ010000234.1:0-307007 GCA_004363605.1 Indri indri
CATGATCCAAATCTGCTTTCCTGATTTTTCATTATGGCAAAGCCAATCCTGACAATTTTATCTTACTTACTTAACTTGTATTGGCTATTTAAACATAAATTTATTTACTGATGAGTCTAAAATGTGTGGTTTAGTATAGATATTGCTTATAAAAAGTTTTGGAAAGGAAATATTAAAAAGTGAATAGGATTGACATGGCCTCTCAGCCCATGGAGCTGAAAATGTAAATGTGGAAATGTTTATGCTGCTGATTTGAACTTGGAATGTTAGTTCTTGCCTCCAAGAGGTGCTCACAGGATTTAACCTCCTTCTTTTCCCCCAGTGTTTCCTAAAATATATGTCAGCATCAAGGGCAAGAAATTTCACATACAGTAGAATTCCTTAATTGGAGTTGCCAGGTTTCGAATACTAATTCCTTTATGTTGTCTAGTGGTGAAGCTTTTAAGGACATTAAGACATCCTCACATGACCTGGCTTGAGTGTTGCAGTGCTTGGGCCTTAAGGGAGTAGGGATACTTGGACTAAGGCAGAATTTGGGTGTTCGTGGGTCCCCTGGCATTAAGATCATCTTATTATCGTTACTCATCTCTTAACTTCTTGCATAGACATTCCTTCTAAGATACAGAGTGGTTTGGATTTTTTTTATACGTAAATGCTTAAATAGACTTTATCAACCTTTGTGGGTTGATTTAGCAAAGGGAATACCATAAGCAACAGAGTCCCTCTCCCTCTCTCTTCCCCTGCCCCTGCTCCCCACCCACACTGACACGATGATGAGGTTTACGCCTCTTTGCCTCCTCCCAGGACAGTTACATGCCGGAGCCGCTTTAAACAGTATCTTTCAGCCTCTTGACATATAGCTCACCTTTCTCATCTACATCCAGAGAGATGCAATTTCAAGGCCTGTATTTCTTTATTCAACGCTTGTTTGTATAACACGACTTCTGCTAGTCACTCCATTTCACTTTTTTTCTTCTTAATTACAAGCTCTCTTTCCCCCCTTAATCAGATATATAATTTGTTTCTGATTTTATAATATTTCTTTTCTTACACATCCTGCCACACTCTAATACCACTTCATATGCTGTTATCAGTTAGGATGCTTTAGGCTGCAGAAGAACAGAACACCAACTAAAATGGATTTACACACTTAGGACATTCATTAATTGACATAACCACAAGTGCAGAGATAGAGGAAGACCACGTGGTTAATTCAGTGGTGCAACATCATCATCGATTACCCAGGTTCCTTCTGTCTTAGCCTCATGCCATCTCCAGCACATGCCCACTCAGGCTTCCACACCCACAGGCCATAATTGCTGCCCACTTTCCAGGTAGTAATGTCAGAGACAGAAAGTGAAAGAAAGTGCATCTTTTCTTACCAGGGAAGAAATTTCTCTTGGAAACACTTTCCACCAGATTTGATACCACTTTTTATTGCCCAGAATTTTATCATCCACCCCTTCTTGAACCAATACCTGACAAGGGACAAGGCATTACCACAGTTGGCCTATGTTCACTAAAATTCACCATTGGAACTAAAGAAGGCCTCAGTTACCCCATGAAGCACATGAATGTCCAATTTGTTGATAAGGTTAGATATCTTCTGGCAAACAATACTATCTGCCATGTATATTAAACAACTTGAATGAGGAACAGAAGCTTCAATAAATTTGGATGTTGAATGTTGAAATTTTCACACTTACTTTTAGCAGTAGAACCTTTCATTTAAATGAAATCCTATGAGGAAGCCCAAATGCGCAAAATAAATAAAAGTAGAGTTGCTCTAGGAAAAGTGGGGTGTGGGAAGGGCACCAAATTCCAAACCTGTGGATGTCTCCTTGTGTTCCACGGAGGACAGTTTTCAAAATAATTCTTTTGAAATTTATTTAGGCATGCCTGAAATCATTCCTTCAATAATATTTTTATACATGCCTATGATGTGCTCAGCACTAGGTTGTTAAACTTTGCCAATTTTAATGTGTCAAAATCAGTAGGTGCTCAATGTCTGATAGACACTCTGATGATAATGAAGAGAAAAATAGCAATGCTGTTTATTTTTACGTAAATTATAATCATTTTAATAGTGCACATGATGTGATGGCATATATTTTCCATAATATTTTTATTTGGTATGGCCATCTCATATTATGTGCAGTGCTTAATTCAGCACTAAATATTAGTCATAAGTGTTAGACTGAAGCTGTGGATTCAGCCTATGATCCATGAGAAATGAACTAAAGGAAAGAAATCTTTAAAGAGGGCTTTCTAAATATTTTATTATAAAATTTATCAGATTCTATATTCTGTTTGCAAAAAAATACTGTGATTTCCCTAATAAAAAGGTAAGTTTGATAACAGTGACAGTGACTAATAGTATGAGATTAAATTCCAAAGAGTCAACCATTCGCAGAGCTGAAGCCATTGGACATTAATGTCAACTACGTGTTTTTCCAACCACTTTCAGGTTTGCATCAATGCAGAATGTGTGGATGTCGAGAAAGCCTACAAATCAACCAATTGCTCATCTAAGTGCAAAGGACATGCTGTAAGTTTTGAAGATATGTTTCCCCACACTTGCTAAATCTTATGTAATTTTAGATAAATCGTGAAGTAGCTAAAGTAATGTTTTCAGCATTCAATAATTAGGATTATTAAATTTGTCCAACGCCCCTCTAGTAGCATGGTTCCATGAGAAATTTCTTCTGAGATCCTGTTGATGAAATTGCTGTGATTCATTCATACCTCATGTAGATAGATGACAGCCTGGAGATCAGGAGTTATTTGTTTCCCAATGGATTTTATTATGGAAGAACAGGGCCTTGGAGTTTGTGGTCAGACTAGTGAGAAAATTAACAGGATCATTGCTCCTGCAGGTGTGTGACCATGAGCTCCAGTGTCAGTGCAAAGAAGGATGGGCCCCTCCCGACTGCAGTGACTCCTCAGTGGCCTTCCGTAGGTCGTGTTTTACAAACTTCTCCATGCCTCCATTGCTTCTAAGAGAGATTCTTGGAGATACATCCTAGGGGCATGAATCAATCTTATTCTGCATACACAGGGGATAAGATGGACCTGAATGAACTATATGCCCCCAATTCCAATTCTTTGGCTTTCCAAAAAAAGAATAGCATTTACTTCTAATGTTTAGGCTATAATTTACTCTGTTTCTGTCTATATAAATCCCTTAATTTCCTATCTATGTGGAGTTTTAAAAAATTCTTTATTAATTTTCCTAGTGCTCTACAATTTTATTATATACACACATGCATATTTGTCATGTATTTGGGTAGGGTAGGGGGATAGATGCATGAACATAATCAACTACTTTAATTAGAAAACTCTTTAACGGTTTCAGTGCTCACTAAAAATCCTTTTAAACTATGACATCTTTCTTCTTGAACTCTTTATTTTGGTTTACCCATTGATTTGCTAAATCACTTCCATGAGTAATTTCTTCTTTATGGAAGGATATGTATACATTAAACTTTCTTTGCATTTATGAGAATTTATTTCTGCTGCTGAATATTTCTATTCATATTATATATCATAGAATATATAGCAGGTTGGATTGGATTGGATTTTTTTAAATCACAATTTTACTTTCATAATTCTGTTGAAGGGGATGCTGGATATTTAATGTTAAAAAACCAAGGCCAGTTGTTGATATTAAATAAAACCCTTTAAAAATCATTATGTTCGTTTTTTCTTAGATGCTTTTAGAATTATTACTTAATGAAAACTAATCATATAGTCTATTCCTGAGTGCCGTTATCCTTCTATTACATTGTTAACTTCTGAGGCCTTTCAAATTGAGGATTTGGTTCTGTCTCCATTTCATTTCAAAAAGTCCCAAAACAACAAATGCTGGCATGGATGTGGGGAGATTGGAACACTCTTCCACTGCTGGTGTGACTGCAAATTAGTACAACCGTTGTGGAAAGTAATTTGGAGATACCTCAAAGAGCTAAAAATAGAAATACCATTTGATCCGGCAATCCCACTACTAGTCATCTATCCAAAGGGAAAAAAGACATTCTATAATAAAGATATTTATACTCTAATATTTATAGCAGCACAATTTACAATTACAAAGATGTGGAAACAACCCAAATGCCCATCAATACATGAGTGGATTAATAAAATGGGGTATATGTATACCATGGAATACTACTCAACTGTAAAAAACAACGGTGACCTAGCACCTCATACTATCCTGGATAGAGATTAGCCCATCCTTCTAAGTGAGGTATCACAAGGATGGAAATACATGCACCACATGTACTTGACATCAAACTGGTACTAATTGATCAACACTAAGGTGCTCACAAGGTAGTAATACTCACTGGGTGCTGGTTAGGTAATGGGGGTAGAGCGGTGGGATGGGTAAACCCACAGCTAATGGAGATGAGGCACATTGTGTGGGGGGAAGGAAATGCTTGTGGCCCTGGCTTGAGCAAGGCAAATGCATTTCATGTAACCAAAATATTTGTACCCCTATAATATCCTGAATTAGAAAAAAAAAAAGAAAAAATATTCCAACATAGAACAAATATCAGTGGAAAACTCAGTTATGTCTCTCTCAATTCCATTGCTAATGTCTCAGTTCCTTATTTACTGCTAACCAGAATATATTTTGAAGACCTCAGTTTCTTTTTCCCTGTCTTTTTCCAAGACTGCTTTTCAAACATGTTTCACTTCTTCTCTCTGCTCTCCTCCTTACTATTTATTCTCTTCTAATCTCCCGGTCTTTCATTTTTCAATTATTACAAATATCATCCCTTCTAAGAATTCTCAGTAGTATCATTATTTACTTATCTCATATCAAATACTTCCTATAGATTTCCCCTTTATTTTCTCTAACTAAATATTAATATAATGTGATCAAAATACACTTTCATTTTATCAGCTATGAGAGATTTTCCAGGGAATGCATGTTCATTAGGGAAAGGGTTAATGGAATTTGCTCTAGATAAAGAAATAAGGACTAATGGGTCAATGTGAAATTCTCACATCCTCTGTAGGCCCCTGTTCTCTTTGTTGCAGACTTCTCCATTGTGGTTGGGGTGCTGTTCCCAGTGGCGGTCATCTTTGTGGTGGTTGCCATAGTAATCCGGCACCAGAGCTCCGGAGGAAAGCAGAAGAAAGTTCAGAAGTAAGCTTTGATCTTCCTTTGGGGACTGTTTGACCCCTGTTTTACTTTAAATTTAAGGGTTCGACCTAACCTTTCACATTTAATTTTTGTTGACTTCAAATATTCAGAAATACATGCAGATCTAGCCTTCTTGGACCAAAGGTCAGATATCCCTTTTACTGCAAAATCTTTCACAGCAAGAAATGTATCTTTTTCTACTATTAGTCACCGTATTTATAATCAAGAATAAGAGTGATATTAACTCTCATTATGAAAGATTTTTACATGTATTATAAGAATGCAACGGCATTTATGGATCACTAACTATATGACAAACACCATGCTAAGCCCTTTCAGACCTATCAACTTTTTTCCTCTTCACAAGAACTTTATGAGGTAGTTACTGTTATTTCCATTTTATAGATGCAAAGGTTTTAGAGTAATCCTTACACAGTCCTGCCAGGTTAGGGACTTCACATTTTGACGATGTGGAAATTAGCTCAGAGGTTAACAAACATTTTTTTCAGTCTTGCAAAGTAAATGATGGAGCCTTAATTTTCACCTTCATCTGTTTGTCTTATAGACATGATCTTGACCCCACAGTATCGGTTTAGCATTTTTAAAGACCAACTTATTCACCCATAATGAGTTTTTAATAAATATTGAATGAATAGTGGAAACCATTAGTGAAATGACATAATTTAGATAAAGATTGGATTCAACGCCACCATTATGAGGAGAATAATAATAATTCTTGTTATTCTCCTATTACTCTATTATTCTCCTAATAATAAATTATTAGGAGAATTTCTGCAGATAATCAGAAAAAGAAAATTTGCGGTGGTGATTGTGAGTTACGGGACAATGAAGGTGGCTGACAGGGAACTGAAAGCTGAACAATGTCTGATGGGGCAGATAAAAACCCAGCCAATTGCCAAGGATGGCAAAATGGGCAGAGGAAGTTGTAATCTTCTATTTAGTTTCCCCACCTTGCTGAAGGATCTGCTAAGTCAATTTATAAGACACATTTTCAATTACAGGGCACTGCCTGCTGCTGGCACCAGGCCACACAAACAGAAGAGGAGACTTCAGACGGTGAAGGCTGTTCAACCCCAAGAGGTGACGATAGTTCGGACTGTGTTTGCCATGGCTCTGCTTTGTACTTGGCTCACGCTCACATCCTAACCATCTCTCTGTCATTTCTACCCAGCAGTGTTTTATAAATCCACTGCACCGGTGAGCGTATAGCAAGGATCGTGGGCTCCGCAACTACATTCAGAAAATTCTCCTTTGCCTTTTGTTAAATGCAAAAGAGAATCCCTCAAATGCAGAGGCTACTTTGCTGGGATTCAAGAAATGCAAAGAGAATGAAGAGAACAAAGAGGGCAGACACCAAATGTCTCTCTCTCTCTCTCTCTCTCTTTCTCTTTCTGACTGTAGGTTGATTATTTCTTTAGCAAATTTCCCAATGGATATAATAATGTGTATATTTGTATGATAATGTATGTAATATGTACAACTCCTTGTCATGCCCTGGAAGTTTAGGGATTTTAGCTGAAGTTGATTAATGATAATAACATTGGTAACAATGTTTTCGATGAAAACTTTTTCTTACAGCTCTGGGAAATACTCTATAGAATACAACAGCTGGGCCACTATAACTTCCTATCTGGTTTCTCAGTGTCAGTTTAATTCCAAGCTCTCATGCCTTAAAAGGACAGCTTCCTTAAAAGCTGTATTTAGGAAACTGATGATTTTATTTTGAAATATTCTTTCTTTTTTTTTTTTTGATGCATCGGGTGAAGCTCCATGTGTCTGATCTGCCAGTAGAAGACAGTGAACCTCCAGCTTCTTTTGTGAGTTAGCAACTTGTCTTAAATATCACCCTAGTTCAACCACAAGAAAATTCTAGTGAAAGACATAACCCGTAATGCTCAATTATTCCTTCAGAAGAATATTGAAATCTGTATAAATAGTAATATAAAATATAAATTCTTCTGCAAAACTTTTTGAAAATTTTAAATGTGAGAATGTATGCCTCCTCATTGCAATCCTGAAATTGAACCCCTAAACCTGAATATGGGGGCTGGAAAGCTGATAACTCATCATAAGAAGAGTATCAGTCTGCCTAATAGAGGATCATGGTTTCAGTCAGTTCAGGCTGTATAACAAAAACAGCACAGACTGAGTGGCTTAAACAACAAACATTTATTTCTCTGGAGGCTGGGAACTCCAAGATCAAGGTACTGGCAAATCCGGTGTCTGGTGAGGGCCAGCTTCATGGCTCGTATAATAGATAGTGGCCTTCCCGCCATAACCTCATACAGCACAGAAAGAGAGAGAGAGATTTTTCTCCTGTCTCTTCTTATAAGGGCATTAATCCTATCATGAGAGCTCCACCTTTATTGCCTAGTTACTTCCAAAAGGCCCCACTTCCAAATACCATCATGCAGGGGATTGGGGCTTCAACATATGAATGGTGGGGAGGGGACACAAACATTCAGTCTGTTGTAACCATCTTCACCACATATCTGTTGGCATCGGACTTATGTCTGAATTGTATGTGTCCCCCTAAATGAAAGCAGTCGAACTCACAGGTTTAGAATATTCTCATGGATAGGACCACACCTTCACCCTCTCTGAAAATGATTTAAGCCTTTTCCTTAAGCACATCTGTTTTCAGGGCCCTGTCTTTGACTTAAACATTTTTATCTTTTTACTAGCTAATTACAAAGCCAGATTTTCCACCACCACCGATTCCCACGTCTGTATCATCATCTTTTCTTGTAAGTATCAGATAGTCACCGGTAATTTTTTAAATGTCTCTTGTGCCCAATGAGAATATTGTCTCTAAATTCATGGATTCTTTATAAGTACATGTGCCCTTGAGGTATCGTGGCACATTTGTCTAGGGATGTCGGAAAAAGCAAGGCCTGCTGTCTATAAATTAAATATTGATTTTTTATTATGAAAAAAATGGTTCTGCTGTTATATAATTGTTGAGAAATGAGAAATGATTCTGCTGTATGAGGTAGATGTCTCCTTCAAAGCGTCATTTCTAGATGCTTAATTTAGAGGACACAAAAATTTTATTACAAGTGGTATTTTACTTTCTTATTTGTTATAGAGAGAATAAGGCCTATTATTAGTCACAGTTTTCTGTAGAAGGTAGATTATGAAAAATAGACCACATATAGGCAAATCTGAAATAAAAGCCAGGTGCTTATCAAGTAAAAAGTAGAATGCACCTACTCATTAAATGGTTTCTGAGCATACTTCTCATGCTTGGTACTTTGTTGTAGGTAAATGAGAAAGAGCTAAAATTTAAGTTCCTTTTTTTTTTTTAAAGAAGTTTACATTTTTTAGTGAGAAAACAAGTCACATACACATGGAACACTTAATCCCTCAAATATTATTTGTGCCAAAGTGATACTAACAAAAAAACATGATAAAGAGAAGATGATTGGGTTTGGAGTGGTTGAGGTAGGAGGAGGATCCACTGACTGAGTAGTTGGAATTTGAACTGGACCCTGAAAGTTGGGTAGAATTTAATGAGTGAAGAGGGGGTAAGGAATAGTTTCATTAAGAAAGTGAGTATAGACACAATGGGAAAAGCACAGCATGTCTAATGACCCACCATTATTTTTGTGTCTAATCCAGCATAAAGACACAAAAGTACTTCCCTCTAATGTTTTCAAGGATAAGTCAATGTCTACACCTAAGGTAAGAGATCCATGGCCAAATTATTATAATCTCCTAGTATCAAGGAGAGAAGTTCGAATCATGTCTTCTTAGACGTTTATTAAGAACTGTATCTGTACAATTGTAGGACAGGAGCTCACTGAATGTCTTGCTTCTGAGTTTGGCCAATAACCAAAAAAAGGGAGATGGGAAGGTGTCAGCTAGAAAGCTATGATGACCCCAATATTCTTCATTTTCTCAGAAATGTCCCCTAAGGATGAATAATCTATGGGAGGAAATCTCTCATAGAATAATTACCCAGTATCCCATAACCCTTCCCCTTGTTATGCTAATTACTCCATATTATGCTAATTACTGAGATGGATATTTGGACCCCAGTGTGGTATTTTTCTCACGTTCCCATTCCTACCCTCCCATGTTTCCACTCCTTTACTGTTGTTCTATTAAATAACCTGTAACACAGGAAATGTGGCCTCAGATAATTGATTTTTAATTTTTTTTAAAAAAAGTTCATAGTTTCATAATGTAGAATACCTAAATCAAAGTTTCGTAACATAGAATATCTAAATTTTGAGGAAAAGTTGATTAAGAGTTTTTTTCTTTTTTAGGACTCAAATCTCAAAGTATGAAGCAACAGCTAAGCAAGAAGTGATGGATAAATGATCAACTTAGAAGACTGGACAATTGGAATAAGAGAAATACACTTACTTTCTTACTAGTATTTGCTCTTGACAGTCAAGGGGGTTAATATTTCCTAATTCATGTTATATTTTGAAGATATTAAAGAAAATTTTTTGAGAGAGACATACTTTGATAATCCGTGTATGATTTTAAAGTTTCTATTATCCATACTCATAAGAAAGAAGATGACTCTAAAGAAATATCTCTGAAGCTTAAATCTCTAATAAGATGATTTTCCTGGACAACCTTCCTTTTATAAAATGATGTTGACTAATATTTGTTCAAATTTTTTGAACACTTTGATTTTGCTCATTTGATAGGCAGTAATTCACTCTCTAATGAAAACAAAAAGAAGTAAGAGGAAACTGGGAAAAATAAGAGAAAAATGGTACATTCATTATTAAATGAGTAGCAAGATCTTGACTCTTTTAACCACTAATTTGTCAAATTAGATTCCTCAATTAAGAAGAAAATTATGTGCACATTCTCTGTTTTATATACTATATCTGTTTCCTACATTATCTTCTGAAATCCTTATTAGCGATATCATCTGAGGTTTTCTACAATTGAGTGAAACTTTATTAATTAAAAATGTTGTATTAATATATATTTATGTAATTTAATTACTGTCATGGCTAAAGTCGACTTCACTTTCTAAATAGAGAAAATTTTAGTTAAATAAATTAATAGCATAAACCACAGTTTGCAAACTGATGACCTCTAGTCCTCTTTGGACTACAGATGTATTTTATTTGGTCTGAATGATGTTGGCCATGTAGTATTTTTAAATGTTTTGAATGTATTGCTAACATTTAAAAATTGGGAGATCTTGCATAAACATCCACATTTCCAGCTTCTTAAAAGTAAACAGACGCTTTGTCAACACTGGAGTCACATTGCCCGTAGCAACCGTCGGTTTAGTTGATGGTAGTAGAGCAAACACTGTTGGTTGCCTACCAAATATCTCCCCTCTTCCTTGCTTTTAGAACCCAAATTTTGTTTCCTTGTCCATATATAGAAAATAAGATTCTAACTCCATCTCATGGATAAATCCCTGTCATTCTAAGTCACTCATAATAATTTCATCTTCCTTGCCAGTGGTTGATTTGGAGGTAAGTGGATAAGCTCCCCCTCCCTTTTTCCCAATGAGGCAAGAGAAGAGGTATGTTGGGAAATTTCTGGAAGGTATTTCCTTATTCCTTCATCTGGATGTTGGCACCTGGATATTTTATCTGGTACTGCTGCAGCCAAGCTGTGGTTATGCAGGTAAGGATAACATAATAAAAGCAGAAAGACAAAAAGAATAAAACCTGGTCTTTGAATTATGTCATTGAGCTGGTAGATTAATAACTGTTAATAACTCCACACTTTGTGGGGGTTCTTGTTATATGATCACTGAATTTTCCTTGTTTAAGCCATTTTGAGTTGGGTTACATGGATTGCTTTTGTAATGCTTGAGTCATGGTTATAAGTGTGCCTATCACCCAGGTAGTGTTCATTGTACCCGTTAGGTAGGTTTTCACCCATCTCCTCCTCCTTCCCCCTGATTGATCTCCACCGAGTTTTACTTTCCTCTGTGCACATGTGTGCTAATCAGTTAGTTCTAATTTAATGGTGACTACATGTGGTGTGTGTTTTCCATTCTTTAACCCAGGTGCCCATCAATTCAGGAGTGGATTAATAAAATGTGGTGTATGTATACCATGGAATACTACTCAGCCACAAAAAAGGATCAAGTGCCTTTTGCAACAATTTGGATGGAACTGGACACCATCATCCTAAGTGAAGAAACCATTCTTTTATCATAAGATGTCAAACTCAAGCCCCACAAAGCTTCCTTTTGAGCTGAACTCCAGTTTAGACAGTTTAGAGCAGACTTTGATTTCACAATACTGTTTCCAGACTTACACCTGTAACTTACTAACTTTGAGGGGATTCTACTTATTTGACCTTTAACAGGCTCAGGTATGCCACCAAGCCTGCTTTTATCATTAGTTATTTTTATCTTCTCTACTTTTTTTATTAAACAGGTTAAATTATGTTCTTATTCAGGTACTCTGTGACTGAGATACTTCTTAGCATCTCACCAAATTTCTGCTTTTGTATGAGCTTTGGGAATGCTCTTAACTTTGTACAAGATAATGAAGTATCTTGAAAAAGAAAGCAAGTTTTAGTTAGTTGCAATCACAGAATATGGAAAGGGTTGTTGTTATTATTTTAATATATTGTTATTCACTTTGGTAATAATGACCCCTATGTGGTAAGGACCTGAGGGTGGCTTCTGGTCAGCAGCCAGTGAGGAACTGAGCCCCTTAGTCCAGCAACCCTCCAGGAATTGAGTTCCACCAACAACCACTGAATGAGCTTGCAAGTAGATCCCTTCCCCGTTGAATTTTGCCTGCAGTCTTGAGAGAGACCCTGAAGCAAAGCATTGAGCTAAATTGTTAGGCTTGTTGGAGATACAGCTATTGCAGCAACTGAGACTATTCCTTGTGTTCTTTCCTAGCCTCTTCTGCAGCCAAAACATAGCTATAGCTGAGAATCTTCCTTTCAGATGCACTGACCCAACACTTTGAATCAGGTGTGTAGAATATAAAGCAGCGAACATGGAGAATTATCTTTGGTGATGAAGGATGTTATAATAAGATTGAGTTACTCAGGAAGTCATAACAGTGGGGCCAGTTGCTGGATCAAGGCTGGCCTAGTTCAAATGGTGTCAGCAGTGCCAGCTGAGTGACAGTGGCAGGGGTGAGACAAACATTCTGTATTAATTATTCTACGGCATGATATGAGCTGGAATTCCTGACTGCATGGCTGCCAAGCCTGGTTCTCCAGTCCTCATGTTGAATCCCTCACCTACCTAAAATCCTTTTCTTCACCCAGATATTACTTTTTATTTTGGCAAAATATACGTAACATTAAATTTTCCGTTTTTTTTTTTTTTGAGACAGAGTCTCACTCTCTTGCCTGGGGCGAGTGCCGTGGCGTCAGCCTAGCTCACAGCAACCTCAAACTCCTGGGCTCAAGCAATCCTTCTGCCTCAGCCTCCCGAGTAGCTGGGACTACAGGCATGCGCCATCATGCCCGGCTAATTTTTTCTATACATATTTTTAGCTATCCAATTAATTTCTTTCTATTTTTGGTAGAGACGGGGTCTCGCTCTTGCTCAGGCTGGTCTCGAACTCCTGAGCTCAGGACAAACCGCCCGCCTCGGCCTCCCAGAGTGCTAGGATTACAGGCGTGAGCCACCGCGCCCAGCCTGTACATACTTCTTGTTGAGCCTTTATTTCTCTTGGTCTTTTAGTCCCCCTCTGAAGTGCTTCTAGAATTTTTTTTATATCTCTATTTCTCCTCCTCTTACATTATTAAGTTGAAATCTCAGAACTGGGTCAAATTAAACACTGTCCTACAATAGAGGCTGCATTGTGCAGTCATCCTCAGTTTGCATTTGGGTAAATCAACACGCACTGAAATCACAAAGGTTTTAGAAAAACTAAAATCACGACCAACTGCAAATTTCATTATTTTGTTTTACATCAAAATATCATAAGGTAATAACAAAAGTATGCACAAGTATTACACATTATGATTTATACAAGTTTGTGTGTGTGTGTGTGTGTGTGTGTGTGTGTGTGTGTGATTTCACTTCATCCTTGTAACGATCCTATGTGAAGAATCATTGCCCTCATTTTACAAATGAGAAAACCGAGATAAAGAGGAGAATAGCAGATTTTTCTCTAGGTCACACAGCTACTAAGTGTTGGAACAGGGACTCAAACTCAGCTACTCTGGATCCAAGTTTTAGATTGTTCCATGTTACCATACTGTCTGCAGCAAAACTATTTTGCACAGCAAGTCACATTTAATACTATAGTGTTAAGTGCGGGAATTCTATTTTGTCTCCAGCAAGAATTTCCTTTGTAGAATGTTCCCAGTGAAAATGCACCTGACGTTGTAGTCCAAGCTTGCACTGCTTGACTGTCTACTCCTGAAAATCACATCTCATTTTCCCTCATTCTTGTTACTAGTGATTAGCACAGAGCCTAGAAAATTATAAATATTCAATAAATCAACACACAAAAGTCTTCCATCAAGATTCTGGGTTTAATGCATTGTGTAATTTATACTTAATCTGGTTGTTTTCTTTAGTTCTTTAATATAAACATTTATCGAGTCCTCATTTACAAGGGGACATTGGATGTAGAAAGATTAACTTCTTTCCCCTCTGTGGACTCACAGCCTAGTGCTACAGATGGATATAAATAAATACGGAAATAAAATAATCACTAAAATGGAGATAAATTACTAAAATATGAGTACAAGGAAGTACAGAGGAAATGCTTACCAGGAGAGGGTATGAGAAGTTTCTCAAGGGTGGTGCCAGTTAAATCTTGGATTATAGGCAGTTTATCAGACCTATAAAGGTAAAAGAAGAAAAGAGTGTTTTAGGGAAATAATGGGGTTAAATAATAGCCTGGCAAAGTCATGATTCCAAAAAGGTCATCATATGTCCAGGGAACTGGAAGCAGATCATCCAGACTACAGTGAACAAAAATTTTTACTTATTTTTGAGTACCTTTATATATTTGTATATGCCACCTTTCATTAAACATATACACTTGTGCATATACAAATTTAAAATACTTATAAAATTATAACACAGACACAAAAGGAACAGTTAAGAAAATTAGAAAATAAGAAAGCAAGAAGTTTGGGCCAGGCATGGTGGCTCACACCTGTCTGTAATCCTAGCACTCTGGGAGGCCAAGGCCAGAGGATCCCTTGAGGGTCAGGAGTTCAAGACCAGCCTGAGCAAGAGTGAGACCCCAGCCCACCACCCCGATCCCACAGTCTGTACTAAAAATAGAAAAATTTAGCTGGGCTTGGTGGTGTGTGCCTGTAGTCCCAGCTACTCAGGAGGCTGAGGCAGGAGGATGGCTTGAGCTCGGGAGTTGCAGTGAGCTATGATGATGCCACTGAACTCTACCCAGGGCAACAGAATGAGACTTTCTCTCAAAAAAAAAAAAAAAACAAAAAAACAAAAAAACCCCCAAAAAACCAAGGAAGTTACAGAACTCATAAAGCCATGAGTTAGATATGACCTGTGAAATGTAAAACATTCCTTATATGTTTGATAAGTATGAGCTCCAAGTTTTACTCAAAACTATCTAAAAAATGTAAACAAAGAAGTAAATAGGATTGATTCACAGTGTCCATAAAATACGAACAAACATACCACCACAGAGGATATAAAAACCACATTAAAAAAAGCAAAACCACTCAGCCAAATAAATAAAAAAGTGATGAATCAGAGGGACCACAGCTCTTGCTGTCTCTGAAACCTAAAAGAAGTTTCCAGGATGGTGTTGCTATTGGATCAAACTAGAGAACCGGTCTGTACCTTTTGCCTGGATTCTCATCTTGGTAGCCACCAGGTATTTCATAGACACACCCTTGCTGTTTGCCCTAAGCTATGCTCTGGTTATATTAAGTCAGAAATGAACCCCAGCAGGTAGCAAGACACAGACTCAAATTAGGATACGCCCCCAATCTTTTCATCAGTAGCTTTCAGCACTGCTCAGGGTAATGGAGTAATTATTTCTGAGTGTCATACCATGAATTTAGAAGCCAAATAATAGCTGGGGTATTTATATCATCACCAAACAAATAAAAGTTATTTTAATCTGCTTTCAGAGTACTTAAAAAATTTTAAATTTACACATTATAGTATATTTAAATTTGCCATTGAAGGAATTCAATATCTGAAAACACAAAGTCTTTAATGCCGTTGGTTACATTTTGTAGCACTAAATAACCGTTAGTTGTAACTGGTCTTTTTTTTAAAAATCTAGATGCATTATTTAAAAAAAAAAAAAAAAAAGCCCAAAACCTCAACTTGAACTTCACAACTTATGCAAAAATTAACTCAAAATGGATCATGGATTAAATACAAAATGCAAAACTATTAACTTTGATAAAAATACATAGAAGAAAATATTCAGAATCTGGAGCTGGGCAAAGAGTTCTTAGACTTGATACCAAAACACCATCTATAAACGGAAAAATGGATAAACTGTACTTCATCAAAATTAAAAACTTTTACTCTGTAAAAAGCTCTGTTAAAAGAATGAAGAGACAAGCTACAGACTGGCAGAAAATATTTGCAAACCACATATCTGACAAAAAACTAACATCTAGAATATATAAAGACAACAGCAGTAAAAACAGCAAAACCTAATTAGAATATGAGAAAAAGAAAAGAGATTTCACTGAAGAAAATAACAGCAAATATGTACATGAAGAGATGTTCAAAATCATAATCAAATTTAAACCAAAATGAGAAATTGCTACATATCTATCTAAATGGCTAAAATTAAAAATAGTGACAACATTAACAACAGGAAAGGATGTAGAGAAATTGGATCATCCATACATTGCTAGTGGAAATGTCAAATGATGCAAATACTATGGAAATGGTTTGATAGTTTCTTTAAAAGACTAGAAATGCAACTAACATATGATCCAGCAATTGCACTCCTGGGCATTTATCACAGAGAAATAAAAATGTAAGTCATAAAAAAAAATTCCATGTGTGTTTATAGCAGCTTTACTTGTAATAACCAAAAAATAGGAAACAATCCAAATGCTTTGAAATGGGTGAATTTAATATTAAATGAACTGTGGTGTATCCATACTATGAAATACCACTCAGAAATAAAATGAAATGAATTATTAATACACACGCCATTGGGTAAATCTCCAGAAATTTATGCTGAGTGAAAAGAGAAAAAGCCCGAAGGTTACCTACTGTGTGATTCCACTTATATTACATTCTTGGAATGATGAAATTATAGAAATAAAGTACAGATTAGTGTTTGACAGGGATTAAGGAGGGTGTCAGAGTGGGTGGAATATGGGTGTGTCTTTAAAAGGGCCACAGGAGAAATCCTTGCTGTGATGAAATGTTTTGTATCTTGACTGTATCATTGTCAATATTCTGATCGTGATATTGTACTAGAGTTTTGCAAGATGTTACCATTGGGAAAAATGGGTAAAGAGTATATGGTATCTCTCTATTTTTTCTTACAACTACGTATGAAGCTACAGGTATCTCACAATAAAAAAGTTAGTTTGAAAAACACATTAAAACTGACTTAAAAAATTCTGATTTCCCTATACCTATTTAAAAATTGAATTTTTAATTAAAAATCTCACAAAGAAAATTCTTGCTCACATGGCTTCACTGGTAAATTCTATTCAAAATTAAGAAAGAAATTACTCTTTAGAATAGAAATATTCTAAAGAAATGCTCTTAGAGTATGTAGGAATAGGACTCTTTACAGCTCATTTTTTAAGGTTAATATAATGATGTGATATCACAATCTTAAAAAGACATTGCAAGAACAGAAAATTGCAGGAAAATATCTGTAATGAGAATAAATGCAAAACTCCCTAACAAAACAGTAGCAAACTGAAAGTAACACTACATAAAGATAATATATAACAACTAAGTGGGGTTTATCCCAAGAATGCAACGCTGGGTTTGCAAATATCAAATATCAAATTCACCTTATTGACAGAATAAAGGAGAAAAATCATAGAACCATCTCAATAAATTCCAAAAGACAAAAACCAACATTTTTCATGATAAAAACTCAACAATTTGCTGATAGAAGGGGAACTTCTCAATCTGAAAAAAGCATATAAAGAAAACTTACAACTAATAACTTATTTATTGGTAAAATTTTGAGCATATTGTGTAAATATTCTGTATCTAGCAATGTAATAAGGCAAGAGGAAGGAAAAACACACAATTTGGAAAAAAGTACTGAAACTTGTTTTTTATAGATGGGCATGATTATGTAGAAATTCTTAAAGAACCTACAAAACAACTTCTAGAATAAACAAGTTTATATATATATGAAAGTTCAACATTGCAAGGGATTATTATAATTTTTGCCCATGCTGCTATTCTATTTTCATTTCTAGTTAGACAATATTTAAACGTCTGCCCCAAATCATCAAAATACTTTATTATTAAACATTTCAAAATGTTAAGTAACACATTTTAATGGGAACAAAATTCTTTGTAATCAGGATGTTGGTCATGAAGTCTTAGTTTTATGATCATAAACTAAATCCTATGTTTAGTCAATCCTCGAATATTGTATTCATGAGGATCTGTATATGTGCAATTTCTCATTCCCTCCAGATGCATTGAGTAAACAATTTCTTCACTGTTATTTCTACAGTCTTAATTTATAGGCTTGTCAACAGAAAAGAAGCCAAACTCTGTAAAATAATTTTAAAGATGTTTATTCTGAGCCAAATTTGAGGATCATGACCTGGAGCCACACCCAAGAAGCCTTGAGCAGTGGACTCGCTGTGGCTGGGTTACAGTTTGGTTTTATACATTTCAGGGAGACAGGGGTTACAGGTAAAGTCATAAATCAATATCTGGAAGGCATACATTGCTTTGGCCAGAAAAGGTGAGTCATCTCCAAGTGAGGGGCTTACAGTTTATAGGTGGGTTTAAAGATTCTTTGACTTGTAATTGGTTGAAGACATGAAGCTTTCTCTAAAGGCTTGCAATGTTTTAACATAAGGAGGTCTGTTAATCAGAGACAAGCCACCCGACATATATTTGTTGGGTGACTTGAGGACCTGCAGGTTTGTCTTATATATGTTAATGAGTTACAAAGGATATCTCCAAGAAGGGAGGGGGCATGATGAGGCATGTCTGACCTCCCTCCTCGTGGCAGGCAATTTAGTTTTAGGATATCCCCTTGGCCAGGAGGCGGGGGTCCAGTCAACCAGCCTGTTGGGGGAGGCTTAAGATTTTATTTTAGTTCACAGGCTGATATTCAGCTATCTAATAAACAGCATCAGTATCCCAGGCAGAGAGTTGCTTTTAAATTTCCTTCATGGCGTATATGTTCAATGAATGTTTAAAAACATCTATTATCTTCAAGGTGTTATGCTCTTGAAGGGTACACCCGAAGATATATCTCCTGTCTTTAAAGAGCTAACAAACCGTGACTGCCATCAACCCACTAAATTGGAAGTCTTCTAGAAGATTTATATAGTGCTCAAGCTAAAGCCTAGAACTCATTGCAGATTCCTCTGTCTCCTTCAGTTGCTACATCCAATTAATCAGGAGGTCTGACAATTTTATAAACTAAATATTTCTCAAATATGTACCTTCTTCTCTCAGATCATTAGCATTTGTCCCCCTATAACTTGATCCCTGCACGTAAGACTTACGTCACGTACCTATTACTTTTTATGTTATGATCATGTCATTGGGAACATATTGTAGTTCAACAAACATTTCAATTTTCTACATACTCATGGCATTTTGCTCACAGTACTCAACTCCCTATTCCTGTTCCTGGTAATATGATCTGACTATCTCCACCCACCAAGTGAGGTACCCCTTCTAAAATCTATCTCAACACAATGAACAAATCTCAATCATAATGCTTCCCATTTGTATAGATTGTATCTGTTTGCGGATCTGTCTTCATTATTAGACTTTATTGCAGGAATATCCCAATAGCCAGGATAGTATCAAAATCACTTTGGGATGCCTAAAAATGTAGCAGTAATTTAGTATAAACTCAAATTTAATATGATGTGAATAAATATTTAACTGAGCTGGCAATACTAGTTGCATAATTAATAATTAACAAACCAAAATTAACTTCTATTAACTAGACAGAAAGCAAAACTGTCAACAGCAGCAAGATGGTTGCCAAAAGACAGTAAAATGAAATAATATCTCCAAAGAGCTGAGAGACAGTAATTGTCATCCTAAAACTGTACTCCCAGCTAAGCTACCATTAAAAGATACAATGAAATAAATAAGAAAAATTTTAAAAAACCGTGAAAGTGCTTACTCCAAGAAAACTTTTTTCTTGCTTCATCCACCAATGACTTTAATCAAAGCAGAACATAATAATCAGAATAACTGAAGTGCCAAGGAAACCACAATTTATTTTTCTGTTGCTGTCCATCTCTTTTAAAGTATTGATTTATTGACATATATTAATCTATTTATAAACAGATCCAGAGAATTAGAAAAATTAGTCTGGAATCACCAGGCACTGAAGGTTTAGATAAAATAAAAAGGTAAGTAACAATGCCTCCAAACTGTAAAATGTGGTCACCTGAGTTGGGGAATAAGAGGTTCAGTGTGAAAAATCTTAGAAAAAGGTTATATGTGGACTATTAGTAAAAAGGTACTGGACCCACAGAATTATCTGGTAAATCAGAGATGTTCCCTAAATGTCATAAGCCAAACTGTTGGATATTTCTACCATTAGCTAAAAGAGAAGCACACTCTCTCTCTATTAATGCATTTTTTAAAATGAAAATTGTAAAGCATTCTGCCCTAAAGTGGACCTTTATGTCCGGCCTGCTTTACTTACTACATATGGTCCTAAAAAGAAAGGTGGTGATCCATTTTATCCTGTAAAGATGCATAACTTAATATGAATTAAAGGGATTTAAAGCTGCACTACTCTGAAGGCCTTTGTAACTCAAAGATTTTTAAGTTGAGAATCACCTGGTTTGGGGTCTTGATCTTTTTATACGTTGTTATATACTTTTTATTGTCGGTTGTCTCAAGCTATTCTTAGCCCCAAAACGTGTCATAGTAATTTATAATAAAAAGAGCAGGAAATAATTACCCTAGTTACGTCAATTTATTAAGCTTTTTCTAAAACAGTTTCTCTTAAACACCTTATCTTGGCAGTCTTGGCTAATGAGTTCGACCAGTGGCAAGTACTTATTTTTTGCTTTCAGGAAGACAAAATAACTTTGCTTGGTGGGCTTGGGGCCTTGTCCAGTGTAAGAAATTACAGCAAGCTGCTCCAGTATGCTCCAAAAGGATCAGAAAATTCTTTTGTTCGAGTACAGTGAGGGTTGGGGGTGGGATGGGGAATCTGGTTTGCGCATCTGGCTGGCATTCGGTTTCTTCCCCCCAAAATGGGAAGCATTAAGAAATTCCTAGTTAGAAAAAGAGCTCACTACAGGGCGTCCAGCACTGGCACAGTTAAAAGGCAACTTCAATAGAGAGTAGGAGAGTGGCGACGGTTTTCCGTATTCCGAAGAACTTGTTAAAGGGAGGTTGGAGGGAAGGCGCAAAAACGAGGTGCTAAAAGAAGCTAAGCAGGGCCTTTATGCAGAAGCCCGGGTCCAAATGCACCTTTGATTAATATAATCACGACCACCTGCAGCAGCTGCAAGGGGCGCGCCCCGCGCCCGGCGCACATGCAGCGCCCCCGCCCCCACCCCACCTGCTGGTGGTGGCCGGCTTACCTGCGGTCCCACCGTCCCGCCCGGCTCACGTCACCGCAGCTGTGAGTGCACCTGTCCTGCCCGCCTCGCCCACCGCACACCCCGCACTCACCCAGCCCCCACCCTCCAGCAGAGCAGCTGGGGCTGCCGCAGGCAGGAGCCCGAGCTGGGGGGTCGTGGCTAACCCCTCCTGGCTCGGTTTTGTCACCCTCCAAGAAAACTCTAATGAAGGATTTATTAATGCATATGTTTTATGAAGAAGAAAGTTAAATTTTAAAAAATCTACAAGTACTGGTGCTTGAAGAACCTACAAGCAAAGACGGTGATAAACATGAATAATTTAAAAAGCATACATACTAGGTTATTAAGTATGAAATGTCCGATTTCCTTAAATACTAAGTTTGACAGTTGATATCTCTGGCATTTCACGTTGACACTTGTTTTATTTTTATTGCGAAGGTACATCCTCGTTCTTGCAAATGCACGTTTTGGCTTGTGATTATGTTTCAATTTTTTTTTTTCAGCAATTTTTGTGAAACCATGGATAAGTCAAAAATTTGTGTTATTTTTGAATGAGTTCTGTCGTGGAACCGATGCAGTGCAGACAGGTCGAAATATCAATGAAGTGTTTGAAAGGGATGTGGCTAATGAACGCACAGTACGTCAATGGTTTGAGAAGTTCCGTTCTGGTGATTTTCATCTTGAAAATGAGCCACGTGGGTGACCTGAGACCAAGGTGGATAATGATGAGCTGAAACCGGCAGTGGAACGAATCCTTCCCAACCTATGCGTGAATTGGCAGCAAGGTTTGACGTTACTATTCCAACAATATTGGACCATGTGAAACAAATCAGCAAGGTAAAGAAGCTGGATAGATGGGTTCCACATGAATTAAACCAGCATCAGAAGAGAAATCGTCTCAAAGTTTGCCTTTCTTTGCTGTTGCAGCATAAAGATGAACCGTTTCTACACCGTATTGTTACCTGTGATTAAAAATGGATTCTTTTTGACAATCGCGAGCGTTCGATTGTCAATGGTTGGATAAAGATGAAGTGTCGAGACACAGTCCAAAACCAAATATTCATCCAAAAAAGCTACTGGTGTCTGTTTGGTTGTCCAGCGCTGGTATTATCCACTACAGCTTCATGAAACCTGGTCAATCAATTACAGCAGATGTCTACTGCAACTAATTGGATGAACTGATGAGGATGCTTGTGAGGAAGCAGCCAAGACTGGTCAATAGAGACAGGCCAATCTTCTTGCAAGACAATGCTCAACCACATGTCACACAAACAATGCTGCTCAAATGACAGAAGCTGGACTTGGAAACTTTCTGTCATCTGCCATATTCACCAGATCTTGCACCAACTGACTTCCACTTCTTCCAGGCTTTGGACCACTTCTTGCCAGAAAAAATATTCAATTCTCAACGGCTGTGGAAAATGCCTTTTGCGATTTCATTGCCACTTGCTCTCCAGGCTTCTTCATTGCTGGAATAAACAAGCTACTGTTAAGATGGCAAAACTGTGTCGATAGTTTAGGTGCAAACTTTGATTAATTGTACTCCTTCTTGTTTGAGAGATAATAAACTACATTTTTGATTGAAAATTGGACATTTCATATTTAATGGCCTAACATAAAACACACACACAAAATAATGAGTAACATAGGGGTCAAAATCATGGTAGAACTAAAATACTTGACCACAACATGTAAGGGGGCACAGGGTGGAACACTGATAAGAGTTAAGTCATTACAGGATCATTTATTATTTGATTGTAGAAATATTAATGAATATTATACTTTGTTAAAATTGTAATGGTAACTTGTAGAGGATATAAGAAGAATGCTTATCTTCTGGACTGGCAAAAGAAATACAAAATTATAGAGAAAATGCTATTAACTCCAGGGAAGGTAGAATAAGAATAAAAAGGAGAAGAAAGAGGTGACTTTAAAACTTATAATCAGATGATAGGAAGCTCCCAAACACATCAGTGAAAAGGAAGTTTAGTAGTTGGAGGGCATAGGTTTTAGATGGGGAAAACTCTATAAATGGAAATTTAATTGGGCACTAACTCTCTGAAAAGCTCTGGGAAAATGTATGCCAACAATCTCAAGTTGATTTACCCTTTTTAACTAAATAATACCACTTCTAGAAATGTATCCTAAAGAAGTAACCAGAAATTCAATGAAATAAATATACACAACCATACATTACATATGCACACAAAGCAGTATTCTAAAGTCATTAAAATAATATCTTAATATTCAATATCATGAAAATGCTTATCATGGTGTTATGTAAAAAGGTTCTCAAACCCTATTTTTTATTATACAATTTATTGTATAATAAAATTAATGTTCTTTTCTTTCCTTACATTAGTGCATAAAAGAGAGATGAAAATAAATTGTCAGAATTAACAGAAGTCATTTCTTGATGTTGGGCCATCGATTGATTAGCCTTTTTCCCTCTGTATGCTTTTTGATATTTTTGATCATAAAAATGTATCATTTTTGTGGTAAGAGAAATATTATTATTTTTCTGAGAACTCATAGCATACCTCAAACATACTTCCTATGCAGAATAGTTTGATTGAGGTTAACACTGTGGAGATTAATTACATTTGCACATTTCTTTGTAGTTTTTTTTTGTGTGTGTATGTAAATGCATATGAATTTTAAAATAAACTCGAGGTAGTTGATATCATCAGCATCTGCTTTTTACACATAAGGAGACAGGGTCAGCAAGATTTACAATATCCTGGCTTGCAGGACTTTGCCTGGTGGTTTTTAGATTCTCTGTTCTCTGCCAGTTTCTCAAAATATGCACAGAATACTGATACAGGTTCTGAATTTGTGGATGCATTTATATAGTGGCACTGAATAACAATAGTAATGATTCAGTTTGGTGCCTATGTAAATATGCATGCAGGCACCTCAATCCCAGTTCGTACATTCCCACTGCTATAGGAACACCAGGGGCAAACAGCTGTCCAGATGTGAGTCCTTAATGAGCTGAAACCACAGATGTAAATACCTCTCATACATGAGGAACATTCTCATGATCTTGACACTGCAAGTTTTTTTTACAATTTCCCAGCACTGTTAAGAAACATTCCCCAATTTTACAGGAAAGTTGAAGTTTATATTTCCTTTTTCAACTTCTAGACAAGTGGGGGAAGATAAAACTGCACAGCCTGGGAGATCACATCTTCATGCTGTATGTGACTTTCCAGCTACCTGCAGTAGCCAACATGTCTTGGGTCCTACTTTCTGTATTCTGGCTCATCATTCAAACCCAAGGTAAGCACTAATATATTGGCATTTTATGTAAAAGCCAAATTATTTGATGATTATTTAAAGAAATGTTATATGCTTTTATGATGCCAGATAACTACTGTTTGCATTTTGGTATATTTTCCACCTTTTTCTCTATAAAAGCAAACTATACCTATATATATAAATCTTCCTTTTTGGGTATTTTAAGATATTTTAAATCACTGTATAAAACTTGTCTTTTTTTTAAACTATATATTTTAACAAATAACAGATTTTATGTTTTTACAATATTATCTAAAACAGATGAACCAAAATTACTTGTTGTTCTATGTATTACATCTTTTTACTAGTAAATAAAGTTTTATTAATATCTTCATAAATCAATGCTGTTTTTAAAAAAATCTGCATTTTAGGATATATTCTTAAGAAAGATTCTCACAAGTGGAATGATGGTGTCAAAAAGACTAGTCCTGGGTAAATAACTCTTTTTCTCTTTGAGGTTGATTATTGATAGATGAACCAATTTGATAACCAGTTTTCCACCTGTATAACACCACAAATAAATTAAGTCCATGGATGTCATCATTGGTTATTTTACTAGTGGTCACATGATAAGCATGTTAAAAGTCAAGCTGTGAACCTGCACATTTCCACATATAAACACCACATTTATGGTAAATCCTATACTGAAACAGGCCAAGTACCTAGCAAAAAAGCTACCTAACCTCGCCACAAAATTATCAATTGCTCAATGGCGCTGTGCAAAGGTTGCATGCGTGGAGCTGACTCTAGCATATATTGTAGTCCAGTTTGCATACCATTTCTGGGTTGGCATTGTGGTCCAAGAATTATTTTACAATCTTCATGTCTTTCCAGAATTGGGGAGGGGAGGAGCAAAAAAAAAAAAAAAATGTCTTTGTCATCAAAGCTGAAGTAGGAGAATCAACTTGGTCTTCATAATGTTTGCTCTCTAGATAGAAATTTAGTCTTCCAAGCCCTTTCAACAAACCAACCAATAAAAAAAAAAGAAAACAAAACAAAACGTCAAAATATTTTAGATCAATGTTATCTCTCTTTCTCTAGCAATAGCCATAAAGCAAACACCTGAATTAAAGCTCCATGAAGTAGTTCGTCCTAAAAAACTACACATTTTACACAAAAGGGAGATTGAGAACAACCAGACAGAGAAGCATGGCCAAGCGGTAAGCGACATGAATGACTGTGGTGGATTTTAGAGCCATCTAAAGAGACAACAAAGAGCTTTTTCACTAATAGACGTGACATCGCTTTTAACATCTGTTAATAGTAGTTTCACCTTGGAGGCCACGTGTACAGTTCCCCTTTGTAGAGGGGATTTCTCAAAGCAAAGATGTGATTTCTCAGAATGGTATTATAGTTGAGCAACAGGGAGTTATCTGTCTCACTTCATAAGAAAAGATAAAGCTGCTTTGAAATTTCTTCAAATTTGGGGGGTTGGGGAAGAAGGAGCACAGAAAGGGGAGCTGTTTCTAGAAGGAGATATTGTTCCCCGCCAGGCTCACTTAGTTCATGTCTTCCCCTCGTCTCCCACTCCCTTTTCTCCAGTGAATTGCCTTTTCCTCAGCCATTTGGTCTATAATGGAGAATTCAACTTCATCTCAGCAGTTAACAAGATTTTTAAAATTTATTAAGAATATTAACTCTTTGATTATTCCGTTGTTATGAGTATTTCCCTCATTTTGTAATTTTACCGTATTTAATTCTTAGTAGGTTGTTGGTTGGCTTTCTTTAGTGGATTTGGTTTGGTTTTAAAGTAAGAAAAATATAAATCTTATAATTTATCCTTTTGGTGATCCATTGTGGTACACAGGGCAGTATACTGTACACCAAGGCAAATGATAAGTCCTTATCTCACATCTTAGAGTTAGTTTAACCTGTATGTATTATCACCATGTAGTTGTACTTTTTGGAAGTCCTTCTTAATGTACAATTTTCTTTATTTTACATATCTTAAAAAGATATGTAAAAGAGAACTGCTTTTATCCTATATGCATTTATGATTATTCTTCCAATATATACTACACATGGTATTATTTTATAACTATTTTACATAGGTTCAGAAATACAAACTGTTTGAGGTAATTATACCATTAAATATTTTTAGGAAAGATATGAACCTGAAATTCAGTATCAGATTATATTAAATGGAGAAGAAGTCATTCTTCACCTACAAAAAACCAAGTAAGTTGTACCTCCTGAAAATCTAATCACTGGGTTATATTAAAAGAATGTGGAAAAAGATTTTTCTTGAGGCTCTTTGCAGTGTGATTTGAGATAGAAGTCATGAAGCATATTGAGCTTTAGGTTGTTTGTGCTAATGTTACCTAAGAAGGTTGATGCTTTCCTTGGAAATTATATGCAAAGTGTAAGACAAAAAGAGTTACACATATAAATGACTTTCTTCCTTGACCTTCTGGGAGCTTACTGGACATCTTTTCTACCCAGGTAAACTCAAACCTTTGATGTAGCTTTCCATTATTTTTCTTTTTCTTCATTTTTTTAAAAAAATTTTAGAATATTACAGGGGTAGGTTTTGGTTATATGGATTGCTTTTGTATGGCTTGAATCAAAGTTGTAAGTGTGCCCATCACCCAGATAGGGTACACTGTACCTGTTAGGTATGATTTCACACATTCCCTCCTCTCCCCACCCACCTGCATGATTTCTGTTGGGTTTTACTTCCATCTGTGCACATGAGTGATGACTGGTTAGTTCCAATCTAACAGTGAGCACATGTGGTGTTTGTTTTTCCATTCTTGCAATACTTCACTTAGGAGGATGGTCTCCAGTTCCATCCAGATTGTTGCAAAAGGTATTAATTCATTTTTTATGGCTGAGTAGTACTCCATGGTGTATATATACCACATTTTATTAATCCATTCATGAACTGATGGGCACTTGGGTGGATTACACATCTTTGAGGTTATGAATTGTGCTGCAATAAGCATTCTAGTATAAGTGTCCTCTTGATAAAATGACTTTTTTTTTCCTTTGGGTTTTAAATACCCAGTAGTGGGATTGCTGGATCAAATGGTAGGTCTACTTTTAGTTCTTTGAGGAATGTCCATACTATTTTCCATAGAGGTTGTACAAGTTTGCAGTCCCACCAGCAGTGTATAAGTGGTCCTTTCTCTCTGCATCCATACCAGTTATCTATTGTTTTGGGACTTTTTGAAAAGCCATTCTCACTGGGGTTAGGTGATATCTCATTGTGGTTTTGATTGGCATTTCTCTGATGATTAGAGATGTTGAGCATTTTTTCATATGTTTATTGGCCATTAGTCTATCTTCTTTTGAAAAGCTTCTGTTCATGTATTTTGCCCACTTTTTAATAGGGTTGTTTGATTTTTTTTTTAATTTGCTTGAGTTCTTTGTAGATTCCAGTTATTAGCCCTTTATTGGATGTATAGCATGCAAATATTTTCTCTCATTCTTAGGTTGTCTATTTGCTCTGTTGATTGTAAGAACATATGTCCAAGGCTGATTCAGGTGCACAGCTTTGAGATAAATCCCAGGGGATGGGGCTTCACCTGGTTCTATAGTAGTCAGTAAATGTCTTCCTGAATGCAATGGTTCTTGATGTATATTTGTGACTCAGCACCCTTCAGAGGTTCTGTGGAGGTTGTGTTCCCAGCACAAAAAATCCCCAAATGACTCATCTGAAAGCAGAGAATCTGCAGCTGAGAAGTGGCTGAGGTGATTTCCTCCTTCAGGTGCAATAGGTATAACTAACACTTTGATTTGCTTCGGCAGCAGGATTCCAACATTGGAAAAGGATCAGTGAATCAGAATGTCAGCTGTTTCTCAAGGTAGACATTCTTACTTCATTAGTGCTGAAGATTGAGTCAGGAAAATCTGCCTTTATACCACCCTAACTGGTTCATTCAGCTTTTTGCTCTCTACAGGCATCTGCTGGGGCCAGACTACACTGAAACTGTTTACTCACCCAGAGGAGAGGAAATCACCACACACCCTGAGGACCTGGTAGGGTCTGAATGCTTTCTAGGACTCTTTGGGATCCGCTACTCACATTGTAAAATTCATAGGTCCAGGGATAACTTTTAAAAAAAAATCAAAGAACTTGAAAGGAAAGTGCTAGTCTGTAACCAATGAGACAACAGATTGAAAACCACAATCAGCTTTTAAAGATAGGAGTAGCAGGAGGCTTTTAAGTATCACATTCTTAGAAGCAACCAAAGGTTCACTTCTCCCTAGTCCATCTTATCCATAGGTTAGAAATATTCTCCTCTATAGGTACTTGAAACCTCATGTCACTATTTACTGTTTTCTGAAGATACACACTTTCATTCTGGGGTCAGCAATGGAATATCAATTATTTAATTAATATTTTTATATCCGGTTAAACTACCATCTTTTAGATAACGCCAGGGCCTAGATGTCAGACATAAAGAATCATGGCATAGAGAATCAGGGAAGAAAATACAAAAAAGCTCAATCGAGAAGTGTTCCCAAGCTAAGAGAGTTTCTCAGAGCAATCCTCTAGGGCACCCTAAACATGTGTGAGTCTCTAAAAAAAAAAAAAGATAAAACTTGTGACACAACATGTTCTTTGTTCACTCACCAAAATTCTTAGTTCATAAATATTTGGATTTTTGCTAACATTGTCTTCAGAGGAAAGTATATGATAAATTAATTCATGGTCAAATGTTGATGGCTAATGGTACCTAATGTGGTACCTTTTCTAGGTCATCTATGAGACAATGTTTAAATTGACAAGGTTTCTTCCAAAGGGGGGAAGACACAGATATGAAATTTCATATCCTGAGGCGAATCAGCTTATTTTAACCAGAGTTTTAAAATTAGCTTTGTTAGATCATTCTGCATAAGTGGCCCCCTAACTTTACCAATATGGACCAGCAACCATGTCTGAACCTCAAGTCGTAGACACGTATTCTGGGTTTGGGGGCTGGTAAAGGGCTTCCACTAATAGACCAATTAACTGGTGATAGAATCAGTTAGTCTGAGGAGTTCAAGAGTGGTAGTGTGGAATCTAGAGGACTCCAGAGTCCCCAAAAATAGGTGCCTCATTTTATTAACAAGTGATGTATAATGCCTTTGAGACTCAGTACAGGGGAGCCTAATTCTTGAAAGTGGGCCCCCAAACCTGAGAGCCCACCAGGAGTACTGTGAATCCCAAGGGAACTAGCTACATCTCAGAGGCAACATCCACTTTCACCATGAGCCCACTTAGGTTTAACCTTCCTGGACTTTTCCTTACTGCAAATTTGAGTCAGAAAAACAGCTTAGTCCCAAATATGGGGAGTTCCCAGGATCAACTGTGGAGCAATTCATAAAACCTGTAAGGTTCTCACTGTTTTTGTTTCTGGGAATTGGTCTGGGCACGGCCACTACTTGAAGAACTTTGCTACATGTGCAAGATGGCAGCTCCCCTCACAACCACGATGCATATATTCTCATAGCATATATATATATACACACATATATATATATGCATGTGCATACATACATACAAATATTTTTTCCTTGTAAAGCCTGTTTTTTTTCCATTCCAGGAACATTGTTACTATGAAGGAAACATCCTAAATGAAAAGGATTCTGTTGCCAGCATTAGTACCTGTGATGGGTTGAGGTGAGAGCCACTATCAAAAATATTAAACATCATATAGCATTTTGTTACACAGAATGAAGTCTTCCTGGACATCATTATGTCTTCTTACTATTTTGGTAAATTTTCTCCATTGCTAAAATTCTAACTATTTGTGTTTAAAGTGAAGAATAAAGTGTCACCCTTATACTTGTTTTGTACTCTGCTGTGCTAGGAGGAGTCAGGCCTGGTGATGTTAAACACGAGTGCTACACTCTGGACTTTATGATATCTGGAAAAAAAAAAAAGAGAAAAGAAAATGGTATCTGAATCCACTTCCAAGTTTATCCACCCTGATTGTTGCAACAATTGTGTTTTGTTTTCTGAAAGATTCTACCCTGCAATCATCCCAATTGAACTTAATTTTTTAAAGTGTGTGTATGTATGTCTGCTTACATGGCTAATTCTTGTCAATTAGGCAAAATTTGGAATGTAAAAAAAGCACAGATAAGATACTAACAACTGCTACAAAATTTGACCTCTGTGTGATCTCTATTATTAACATTTTGCCATATTTGCAGCCTTTTATGCATATAGACAAATATATCTTTCACATGGTTGAAGTATGAAATAAAACACATAACTGTTCTTCCAACATGGTTCATAGCTAACATGACATCATAAGTATTTCCCAACTCATAAAATACCTTCACGGATATCATTTTTAATGACTGTTGGCATTATGATATTTCATCATATGGATTCACTTTCTATTTTTGAACTAACTATTTTTCTAGAGAGATTCTTTAAACTACTACTAGTCCTGGCTTGTTACTCTGGCTGGTGTACTAATCATTCTTTCTCTCCTCTGTGGTTCTTGGCATTTAAGTATTCTTTTACCCCACTCCCCATTATATTCCTGGGATCTGCCAAGAAATATTTGTTAAATGGGTAAATAAACCATGGGAAAATATTTCCCACGCTCATGGTGCAAATTCCAAATTTTTTGGAATTGCTTTATCTTGGTAATTCTTGTTTAGAATTTTCTTGATAAATAAGTTAGGCTTTACTTTATGTTGACAAATACTGATTATTACTTACATTAGCAAAAGTTAGTGAAAGATCTATGAATGAAAATGTTATGTGTGAAATTGAGATGAGAGAGAGGCATCGATTCATCCTGAGGAGTAAACATGACTTTATGTGTCAGGAAATCCTGAAATACAAGTCTTTGTATCTCACAGAGGATACTTCACACGTCATGATCAAAGATATCTAATAAAGCCTCTGAAAAGCATGGACCAGAAAGAACATGCCATCTTTGTATACAACCAAGAGGAACTAGACCCAGCTAATGAGACATGTGGTGTGAGGAATGTTGGCAGGAAACAAGGCAGGATTCGAAACTCTAGGTCCCCAGAAAGCCCAGAGGTGAGTATATGTAATTCTCTTACCTCATCATTTATTTCTCTTGTCTCAGCAATGACATGAGATAGACTCATGTGCTCAGCAATGACTGGTGTGTATAAAGCCTGGAATGTATTTATTTATTCTTCAGCGTAACTTCTGTCTGTGGGAAAAAAAATCTTTGTAAGCTTTTTAATCTTTTAGAATAAAGATAATTATTAACAATGATCTTTTATTCTTTGTAAAGCAAGAAGATTTCCTTCAGGCACAGAAATACATTGATCTCTTTTTGGTGCTGGATAATGCCTTTGTGAGTATGAACTATGTGTGCCTCCTGGCCAGCTTAGTCCATTATTAAGTTTGCTCATCAAGAAAAAAGCAAGCAATAAGCTACTCTAGCTAACAATGCTGTCTGACCACCTGTTGTCTTAGCCATTCTCCCTCTCGGGCCAGCAATAGTTTTTATCTCCCCACTGCCTTTAATATCCATCTGCCACCAAAATATTCAAATGAGGACAATATTCTTAACACCAGATACCTATAGGAAGTCAACCACAAAATGAAAAATAAAACAGGATGAGTTATTAAAATATTTTTATATTTAAAATATAAATATTTACTACAACTATTATACGTAAAGTTTACAAAAAACTATATGTAACTTATAAATTGTTTCTGTATATAGAGAAAAAACATGCTAGAATCTGTTTCTACCTAGAAAATATTGCTTTGTAATCAAATTTTAATAATACTCACTAATTTAATAATATTCATTAATATTATTTATTAATAAATTATTAATTTAATAACAATAAAATTGATAAATAAAATTTTAGTATTGGTTTCAAAACATACAGATTATTAACTTGATTTATTTAACTTAAGAGTGAAGAACACTAGCATTTTATATGAATGCCTAACTTTTCTCTTACCAAAAAAATCTTACATTCGAAATAGAATTTATAGAAGCACAGAGTCATGCATAATTTAGTCGTGGAATAAATAGATGTTAATTATACTAAAATGTGTAATTTTTTCTTAAAATGTGAAATCCTGTACCCCATCAGCTTTCTCACTTTAATTTGGTATTTAATTATACTTTGCATTTTGTATTTTACAGTATAAGAACTATAAGGAGAATCTAACTCTGATAAGAAGCTTCGTGTTTGATGTGGTGAACCTACTCAATGTGGTGAGATATCTGTCATGTAAACCTATGTTTCTACCTAGAAGCTTGGAGCTTCCTATGATCTCACCAACACGGGGTTAAGAGGGTCACAGTGCCTTCAGGTCAGCAGTTCTGGGAAAAACAATGATCACCATCAAGGTAAAATCCCATATTTTGTAGAAGGCAACTTATAGGATTTTTATTTTTGAAGTAGAAATTCATCACTTGTGGTCCATCACTTTATCCATCACTTGTGGTTAGCAAAAACTCTCAAGCACTAAAGGAATACTGAATATTTTCATAAAGAAAAATGCTCTTTCCACAGATTTATAACACCATAGATGTTCACGTGGCCTTGGTAGGTATGGAAATCTGGTCTGATAGTGATAAGATAAAGGTGGTACCCAACACAGGCACCATCTTTAACAACTTCCTGAGATGGCATCGTTCTAACCTGGGGAAAAAGAAGACACATGACCATGCTCAGCTTCTCAGGTAAGCGTATGCTGGCCAGGCCCAGGGGTACATAGGCAGAGTGGATAGTTATCCCTGAGGTTCCTTGACAGAAATTTCTGCTCAATCATATCTCCCCTATCAATTGTCAAAAGGCTTGAAGTTCTACCATTAGCAACTCACCTGTGAGAATATTGGAGGCCTATATCAGATCAATAGAATGAGCTCTTGGTTGTGAGATAACAATCTGTGGTCATTATAATGCTATGGAATAGTAGACACTTTTCTGGGGCCTAGTGAATGTATTAAATAAGAAGATTAGGACAGCCAGGGAATTCTGTAACATAATTAACAGAAACTAATGGGTCTAAAGACTCAGATTGTAACAATGTATCTGTAACTTTCATACAGCGGGATTGGCTTCAGCAATCGACGTGTAGGAATGGCAGCCTCCAATTCCTTGTGTTCCCCATCTTCAGTGGCCGTTATTGAGGTTTGTAAACTTAAAGTTCCCTGTGGCTCTATGTCTTTATGAAGACCAGCATAATGCCTTATACAGAGTTGGCACAATGAACATTTGTGGAATTGATAAATCAAAGTAGAAATGAAACTACTGCTAGATTATTGCACTGAAGATTCCTTGGATTATGAAAGAGAATATCCCCTTATAGTGGCCTTCCCAGAAGCCTTCATTCTTTAGTACATGTTAGGGAATAAGAGCAGGAATATTGAGATAGAAAGGGGATCCTGATACGTTCTGTGGCCTGGGCTAACTCTAATTAGTCATCCCCAGTATCTGTGAGAGTTATGACAAGAAATAAAGAAAGGTGCATGTAGGTGCCAGCACTACTAACGGCATAAGCATCATAACAATAGGTTTTGGAGACCTCTGCTATAGTAGCTATTAGTACTTCCTATGAAGAATATAATTAATTTAACCATGGTTTACTGAGAACTTAGTATCCATTACTTCAACAAATATTTATTGGGCACCAATGTTTATTGGATTTGTAGGACCCGACCATTGCAAATGTTCTTTCAACATTTTGCAATAAACAATGGCAGGAAGAGAAGCTTAACGATTCTTTATTTTTCATTTTTTAAGCTACTTTTAAGTACTGCCCACTGACAACAATGGAGAACTAACTGAATAAAATGAGAAGTAATAGAAGTTTCTACTTTTTTCCAGGCTGAAAGAAAGAACAATGTGGCTCTCGTAGGAGTAATGTCACATGAGCTGGGCCATGTCCTGGGGATGCCTGATGTTCCATATGACACTAAATGTCCCTCTGGCAGTTGTGTGATGAATCAATATCTGAGGTGAGACCTTGGTCACCCTAGAGAAAAACAAATATTTCCCCAATCTTGAAGAATTCAGATGCAATCTACACGTGTTGGATGGGCATTTTTTCCCCCTAAAGGGTGTGTATCCCATTAATTCAACCTCCAGTCTCTTGAAGCACAGGTTTGACCAGCTCTCAGGGCTCACTCTTTAACTTTTCCAAATATGCCAATGCAGAGCTTATAGTATGGTGACCCTATTATTCTAACTTAAAATATTTTTAACTTAAAATGATATCATGGTTTTCTAGAAATATTAATCTAATTAAGATGCTGACAGCATCTTTTCCCATCATCAATCAACCCATCAATTTTATGTATTTAGTAAATTACCTGTTAATGCCAGGCATTTGGCCAAGACTTGGGATAGAAAAATGAAGAAAACATACCTTGTTCTTGAAGTGCTCGTGAATACAAAGAGAAACATGTCCATAGAACCTAGAAGCCTGCAGTTATTTCCCTTCACCGATTCATGACTATTTTCTCTTACCCCTCATCCCTCAAAGCAAGATGAGCAGATGACAGTACATGGTGATGGTCATCACTTAGGTCATCATTTAGGACAATACTGAATCCACATGAAAATTTAAATTCTTCCAGCTCTATGACTGGGTCTCTAGGAAAAAAAAATTCCCATTAGTATGAATGCTCTACTGCCCACCACATTTAATACACTGCATTCCTCAACTGGTCCTAAATTTGGAATTTATGTTGAACCGGGTCAGATGATCAGATAAGTCAGATTCTCTTGTCCATTTATCACACAAAAGCTACCACACTGTGTGTCCTGCTATATCTGAGTTCTCTTCTGGTTACAGTTCAAAATTCCCGAAGGATTTCAGTACATCCTGCCGCTCACACTTTCACAGATACCTTTTATCTCAGAAACCAAAGTGCCTGCTGCAAGCACCTAGCCCTAACAACGTAATAACAAAACCAGTGTGTGGGAACCAACTTCTGGAAGTGGGAGAAGACTGTGATTGTGGCTCTCCTAAGGTATGAAAATATATGAGGTTTAAAATACAAGTTGCCTTAAAAGTTTCTCAGAAAACTTATATACACAGTTAGTCATGCAGTTCTCATAAATTTCAAAAGTCTATTCTGAAGTACTTTCCAATTTTTCTTTCTTCTGTGAGTATGTGTAATATTGTCTTTTTTATTTCAAGTTCTAATTCATTAGCATTATTTTTTATGATATTCTTATCTTAAACAGCTATCCTAGTGACTCGTCAATTATTTTCAAAATCTTTATTATTTTTTCCTGGTAGAGACTTCTATCACAGACAATGATGAAAATATGATATATACTTTTCAATTATTATGTTTTCATTCTGTTGTATTTCTCATGGTATTTTTTTAAAACTTCCATTAAAATATACAATATAAATAATTCTTGCCTTATCCTTTATTGTGTTGGGTGTATTTTTGCAATTTTCCATATTGCTTTTCTTTCTCATGATGATGCATCATTCTATTTATAGGTTACTTATATGTGCTTAAATAATTCAATAATGGCTGCTGAATTTTTATCAAATTTTGCCATTTATCACAATAACATTAATTATTTTCTCCCCTTAGTCTCTCAATACGATGGATTATATTACTTTATTCTTCTCAGTCGAGATACCCTTGCATGGAGGGTGAAGAAAAAAAACCACCTCATATAGTTGGAGAGTTATCATATTAATAATCTGTGGTTTTATTAATATTTTATTCACATTTTTACATTTATATTCATAAGTAAGAATTGTGTGTGTACATGTGTGTGTGTGTGTGTGTTCATTGGCAGTCCCACTGTGAGAAAATGCAGGCTTGGTAAAATGGAGACTTAAAATAATTTTTTTTCTCTACTTTCAAATGGTTTGAATAATATAGAAATATTCTTCCTTGAAGTTTCAAATTAATACCATCTAGACCAAATTTATTTGGAGTCATTCTTGGATAACTTTATTTCTGGCCTTTTAAGGGATAGTTTTCATTGCTCATAATTTTTCTTTCATATTGTTAAATGTCCTCATTCATTTCTATTGAATTTGTATGGCAGAGTAATTAAGTTTAAAAGGTGGAATTTCATTGCTTTCTTGTACCAGAATTCTATGCACCTAGTGTTTGGGGAGAAAAATATTGAACCCACTCTCCCACTTGTGTGTGTTCTTTGAAGGATTGCTCCAGTCTGTGCTGTGAGGCCCTGACCTGCAAACTGAAGCCTGCCGCTGACTGCGGAGACACCCCCAACCATACCATGTAAGACCTTTTGTTTTCTTTGTTCTAAACTGTTCTCTCAGTTTTATTTCAGATTTGAGAAAGATGTGCCCTTAAGTTCTGTAATACACTAAAACACAATTTATGTTTTGTAAATAACTCATTTTTGGAAAGGAAAAGAAAACGACCATTATGAACATAACTAAGGGTGTATGGACATACACTTATGAGAAAAGTGGCAACTTTGACATCTGTGGGATTAGGGCTGCCGAAATCTGTGCTGAAAATTGTATAAATTCCTGTTACTAGTGATGAGTTTAATGCAAACTAAAATGAGAAAAAGAAGAGTATATTTAAAAATTGCTTCAGTAACGAACACATTTTATTCTTGGTTGAGAGCTGATAATTGTAACTTGCAAGGTAGTCAGAAAATCAATAGCATTTAAGAACATGCTATAAGATTTGGCAATGTTATTCCTTTTATTATAATTTGTCTCAATGAGTCGTAAAGTAAGTATTATTTTTATGTCTTATACAATCCTATTTATAAAGGATTGGGCTAGAAAACCCAGCAGCTTAGAATATGGTATTTGTTTCAGTAAAAAATATTCTGTGAATATAAAAATGGCAATAACAACAACAAAAATCACAAATAAGGGAAAGACTCAGTTTACATTGTATGGGAGGAGTTATTCTCTACCCCTCCCCCCTTTTCTGAATCTTTTTTGGAATTGAAACTACAGAGAGAGTATAAAGAAAATAATTGATTCAAACACCATGGACTATCAGTTTCTCAGAAAAGGACCAACAAGGTCAAAAATAAGGACTATCACTTGTTTATTTACCAAGCACCACTTAATGGCCTACGTGAATCCACTGTGCAGGAATTTTGGAAATTGTGCCCAGGTCAGAAGCATAGTATCTTAAAAAAAAAAAAAAAAAAATCCAATTCTTTAAGGGCTTGGAATGATAGGTGAACATGCCTCCTGCCGTGCAAAATAGAATCTAACTTACAACCATGGAGAGAAAATTGGACACGGACTCAGGAAACTTACATTCTAGTCTTTTCTGCCAAAAACTAGCTATGTGACTTTAAGCCAAGATACTTAATTAGTTTTCTCACTTATAAAAAATGCAGCTAATGATATTGTCTCTTAGTAAGGTTATTGGTATTATTTAAATTCTGTACATTTTCATTATTATTATTATATAATGTCTTATAATTTATAATAACCATGGCTTCCAAACATTTTTTTTTTTCTTTTAACCAGAAAGTGAATGAAAAAGTCGACTTCATTGAGAGGTTACCTTGCCAGGACAAGAATCAAGAACACTAACCATGCCAGAAATCTTGTGTATTTTTACCTTTATACTTAGATATATTTGCTTTTCAGTTGTCATTCTACTTTCTACAGACTGACCAGTGCAGCCAACTGGTAAATGGATGTACTTAGAGAAGTTGCTTGTTTGTTTAAGCCTGATCTTTCATGTTTTTTTAAAGATCATAAAGCTATGACTTAGTTCTGCTCTTTGGAGAACAAAAGATACTAGCTTTTGACCAAAACATCTCAGAAAGCTCCACTGAATTATTCAGAGTCAATCAAGAATTGTAAAATTACAGGCAACTTGTACTTTAAGCCCTCTTTCATTTTACTAAGGTAGCCTATGGAAAAATGAGAGCACTTGGTGGGTGAAGGCTTTGGAAGCAGAAAGGAGAGAGAGATCAGGTTCCATGTTCCTCCTCCGTGTTCACCTTGCTTTGCTTTTATAAATGTGGCATTTTTCTATATCATGGCAAGAATAATTAAATATAAACATTTTTTCATTTTATCATATATAATCCTATACTTTGCACATCTCTTTCATTATCACATATAATGGTTTGAGAAGTCTACATTGATTACATTCTTGGTTTTTGTGTTTTTTTTTTTCCGAGACAGAGTCTCACTCTGTACCCCCAGTTAGAGTGCAGTGGTGTCATCGTAGTTCACAGCAACCTCAAACTCCTAGGCTCAAGCAATCCTCCTGCCTCAGCTGAGACTACAGACATGCACCATGATGCCTGGTTAATTTTTCTATTTTTAATAGACAGGGTCTTGCTCTTGCCCAGGCTGGTCTCGAACTCCTGAGCTCCAGCCATCCTCCTGCCTTGGCCTCCCCAGAGTGCTAGGATTACAGGCGTGAGCCACTGCACCCAGCCCATTGCTTCCATTTTAATTGAGTGAGAAAGGAAGGTTTTCATTCATCTATTGATTTAATGAAGCATCATGCCAATAAAAACACAACTTTTTGAGGTTTTTCTGTGTGGTCATTTTCAAAAATGAATATTTTCAAGCCACGTTGTAGGTTCATGTTAGGCACTGAAGCCTCACATAATTAGAATCCCTGTGGTCATTTGGCAATATTGCCACAGAGAGCCAGCCTATGTGGATGTGAGAAAAGGATCTTTTAATGATCTTTCACATGATCTTTTAATGCGTACAGTGAAATGACGTGAGGCCAGTCACACAGGAAGACTAGACTTCTTCCTGAAGTTTCATTATCTAAATATGTTTTAATAATTATTCAAGAAAAGAGAAATTCTTCAAATTTCCCTATATACCTGTGCTGGGCAAATAGAATCTTGAGCTTTGAACATTGAACTTTAGACATTGAGCTTTGAAACCAGTGGCCTCCTGGGAAGCCCTGCCTGCTGGTGGTGGCCATCTTCCCCTTCATGGCCTCTGTCATTGGTCGGTGGGCACTGACAGTGTTCCAGGTGAAGCTGCTTGCCAGTTGCGTGTGTCAGCCCAGGTGCTGCCCCAGGACATGCCTTGCCAGGATCTCCACTGCCTACTGGTCTGATACAGCTTCCAGCCCATTCTTCCAAGGTAAAAAAGGTTTCTATTGTGGTTGTTATTTTTCTCCAAAAATATATTTTTCTATTTCAAAATATTAAGGGGGTAGAGATTTTTTTTTTTTTTTTTGATGCATGGCTTCAATCAGGGCTATAAATGTGCCCATCACCAGAGTAGTGTTCATTGTACCCATTTGGTGGGTTTTTACCTTTCCTCCCCTCTCCCCACCCCCTGCTTGATTTACAATGACTTTTACTTTCCTCTGTGTCCTTGTGTGGCCATCGGTTAGTTCCATTTGTTAGATGGTACATGTGGTGTTTGTTTTTCCATTCTTGAGATACTTCACTTAGGATAATGGTCTCCAGTTCCTTCCAAATGGCTGCAAGAGGCATTAATTCATCCTTGGAAAAAAGATATCTTAAGGCATCCTTTTCCCTAACCTCACTCTCAGGTAGAGGTTTCTGATAGTGGAACTACTTGGGTTGCAAGGATTAAAGCCAGTGGCAGCTGGGGACAGCTAGCACGCGCTCTTGAGTGTCAATTGTTAAATGTTAAGGAATATTGTGAGCTGGTTGTTAAACACAACCATTACTGAAACCCAACCTTTATAAATTTATAATTAATTAAATTATATTAAAAGAAAAGGAAATACTAAAAACATATTACTTCCTAACTGTTATACTACACTTTATTAAGCTATGCTTTCTGGTTATTTAAGTCTGTGTGTCTGAGTCCCAATTCCTTGCCTAACTAAAATGTCCTATTTCATAAATTTTAATTTTGAAATGATTCTTCATTTATCATGAAAAATATCCACTTTTCCAGAAAACTGACTTAAAGATGTAGGTGATTTTTAAAGGCTGTTTATAATTGACACCCCTCCCCCCAAATAACCAATTGAAATGAAATATTTCCCATAGAATTTACCAGGAGTCATAGAATTATTCAGAAAAAAATACACCATTGCTATGATGAAGAATTAAATACTATTTTTGGAAACCTCCAGATGGTTGGTATGTTGGTAGACCAAACATCTGGATGGCTTGCTTTTGCTGTTTAGCAGTGTGTATACAGTCTAACAGTTAAATGTGATGTGTTTTTAACATCTAGCAATGACTTTTCAAAGGCATAATTCTGTTTCCAACCAAAGCAGAAATAGAACACCATCATAAATCTGTTCACTGCATAAGTTTTTTGAAGTATTTTCACATTTTTTTATCTAGTTCGCTTCTTAATGAAATTGGTAAGAGACATGCATGTCAAATATTACTATTTTTATTTTATCGGGGGAGAATCTGTGCCAAAAAGATTGTTAAAATCATAAATCTAAGGTTCTGTAAAACACTTATGGCAAACATAGAACTCAAACTCAAGTCCAGAGTCCAAAAGCCAGGAATTCCATCATTTTATCCTCTGTTCTGATGGGATTATATCTTGAGATGAATGAATGCTACATGTTGAAGTATTCAGACAGCACATTTCATTTATCGATACTTACGATGTGTCACAAATACTAAGAGAACATAGGATGGTGTTAGAAAGTGCATGTGGGCTTGAAGTACAAGCCCTATGATAGTGCTTAGTGATTTGCTTTCTAAAGACACTGATTGCTCCTATGAACAAGAATGGTGGAGAGGACTTGGTAAAGCCTGCTGTTGGTACAGCAAAATAAATAACAGACGGAAAGTATGGAACAAACACTGTGTTTTAAGGAAGGCATTCTGAAGTAGGCATTCTGGAATCTCGTGCCAGAAGTTGGGCTTTCTTCTGGAAGTTTTCTTTAGAATGAGGGTTTGATTAAAGAGTACTATGGTGTCCGTAGGCCCAGCACCCCACCACCTAGCACATAGGTTAACATCTTGCCTGTAGCTTGGCACCAACTAGGCACTAAGCAAATGAAAGCAAAAAGGGCCCTGCTGTCTGTGAGTGGAGAAAATGCGCTCATTACCGTGGCAATTCTAACATGATAATGATACTAACTGATTGTATTTTAAAGCTGTATTTTGAAGTATTAGTGCCTTTCTCTTTTGCATTAAGAAAACGTGCATCTTGTTTCTCTTTTGTTAGGCAATTGTGACACCTGCTGTCAGCAATACTGAACTTACCCTCTGGTCAAAAGCAGGCCTTTCCTATGGAAAAGAAAGAAACATTGCTAGCACATGAAAATTCTAGGGGGAGATGAGCAAATAACAGTTTTGTTTTCTTCTGACTATTGAAAATCCCTTATTAAGCATTTTGTGCTGAAACATTGCAAACAGCCCTTGCCCTCTCTGCCTTTTTCCTGGGGATGTGGTCATGAGCCACGAAGTGACCAGTGGATAGACTATTTGCAGGCATCCACCCAACCTTCAGGTATGTAGATAGCACTCTTCCCTAGTTGCTAGCTCCCTCTGTATCTGTTCCCCCCCCCCACCTTTTTTTTTAAATACGCCTTTATCAAGGTATAGTTTAAACACAATAAGATGCACTTACTTTTAGGACACAGTTCAATGATTTTTAACACTCCCACCATCAAAATATAAAATATTTCCATTTGTCATTTTTTTTATGCCCCTTCCCATTCAGCCCCAACCCCACCGTGGGTCCCAGGCAGTCACTGATCTGCTTTTGAGCACCGTAAATTAAGTTTCTCTTCTCTAGTTTCAAACAAAGGGTGTCATCCGGTGTATACTTTGTGTATAGTTTGTATCCAGCATCTTGCACTTAGCATAATGTTGAAGAGCAACAGTAACATTATTTCAGTTACTGTTGCTGCATAACTAATCAGCTCAAAACTCAACAGCAGGAAACAAACAGTTTAGGATGCTCCTTAATTCTGTAGGTCAGGATTTCACCAGGCCACAGTAGGGACAGTTCTGTGATATCTAGGGCCTCAGTTGGAAATACGGACAGATGCCTGAGTAAATGCCCAGGGGCCAGAGCAGTGGAGGTGACCTCACTCACTTGCCTGAGGACTGATGGTAATTACTGGCAGAGAACTGATTTGCATCTTTGGGCTGGAACCCTTACATGTGGCCTTCTCATAGCATCGTGGTCTCAGAGCAGTGAGGACCTGCATGGTAGGTCAGGGATCCAAAAGTAAGTGTCACCAGGGAACCAGGCAGAAGCTAACCTAGTCATGGAGGTTACAGAGCATGACTTTGGTTTTGTTATATTGCCTGCAAGTACGTTGCTGTAGTCAGCCTAGATTGAAGTGGAGGCCCAACAGAGAATGTGACAAAGAACATGTGAACATATATGAATATTAAAACTGCCACATCTGTTTAATTGTGTGCAGTAGCACTATTTCTAAAAATCACTTAGTAGTATTCCTTTGTATGGCTATACCATGATTCCTTTAATCCATGTAGCTATTCATGGGTATTTAGGTGGTTTCTATTATAGTTTTTGGCTATTATAAACAGAACTGTAATGAACATTTGTGTACAAGTCTTTGTGTGGACATATATTTTCATATCTCAGGGTAAATACCAAGAGTGAAATCTCTAGGCCACAATGCAGTATGTATTTAACTGTATAAGAAACTGACAAAATGTTTTCTAGAATGATATTACCTTATATCACCTGCAGCCGTGGACAAAGCAAATTGTTTCGTCTTTGCTTGTTGCTTTCACTTTTCTTTGCTCTTCTGTTTATGTGTGTGTTTGTGTGTTTCTGTGTGCACATGTGTATATCTGTGTGTATATGTGCAGTGCTCTGTCACTTTGCCTATTTAAGAAAATTTTGATTCATCTCTTTTCTCCAAATTTCCATTTCAGGTCTTCTTAGGAATTCTTGTCACTCAGTAAAATATAATGCAGGAAACTTCTAGGAGCAATAAATATATTTTGAGACAGAAATATATCCTTCGGAAAATGATTCCTCCTCCTCTTCATTCGGCCTTCCATGTAATAAAATAGTGAGTTATGGTTGCAACTGCATAATTAGTAGAAAATCTATTTTAGAAGGAATAACCTGAAGCAAAGTATTTCATAGCTGTTTATTTATGCTCCATGTTTATTTCCTTAGAGTTTAATCTACCTGGTGTTACTTTTTTTATGGGTTCACTATTATCCTTAGAAATAACTAAGAGCAGATGTTTTGATAAATCTTCTCAAATCCACCCTTAGTATAACATCTCTCGTAAGTTGACCCTTACTGGAGTTAGGATTTGCAGGAACCTGTAAGATCATTTTCCATAAAGGGCCAAAAGTATTAAAATGTTTTAGGCCTTGCAGGCCATATGGTTTCTGCTGCAACAACTCTGCCATTGCACCATGAAAGTAGCCACAGACAAGTGGATGTGGCTATGTTCCAATAAAACTTCATTTATAAAACTGGTTGTGGCCCATAGACCAGAATATACTTTCCCCAGCTTAAGAAATACGACGGATGTCATTTTATTTCTTAACGTTATAGAAAATCACACAGTGATCTTCCAAATCATAGAGAAAAATCTACCAAAATGGGTTAGAAGTCTTTACAATACAGTTATATAGCCCTTCTCCAGCAAGAGAAAGCCCCAGGAATAAAATGTCTGGGCCTAAAGGATAAAAATAAAACTTACCAGTGTGCAAAAAAACTAAAGTAAGATCCAATTATTCTTCCTGGTAAGATGATCCGGTATAATCAAAACCATTTTCTCCTTTCCCCATTACAATCCATCTTTCCAAATATCATTCATAAACAGGTCTAACAACCTTATTGTTGTATTTAAAATCTTTAGTACCTATTGCCTTCAGGATAAAATATTATCTTCTTACTCTGGCAAACTGGCTTCTTCACAATCGGTCTCCACCTTACGTGGGTCGCCCCATCTAATGGCACTGCCTTCCCTTTTCCCCAAACGCAAGAAATCTGTTTATTGCTAAACACATCTCCATGGAGCACCTGGCTCCAGGAACCTATCAGAGTTTTAGATATGAATTGACTTCATCTAATTTTTTTTAAGCAATTTCATTTCAATTCATAGCAATACTCTACTAGAGAGTACCGGTAGGCAAATGTCAGCATCCCAGTAATATCTAATATTTTTTTCCTGCTTAAAAGAGTATAATTATACAATTGCTCTAAGTAGGTATTATTCAGGTGATGCAACTGAGAAAGTCCAGCAAGGAATATGGTGGAAGCTAATGCTAGCAATAACAACAAACAAAACAGACCAAAAGAGAACAAAGAAAACAAAAGCATCCTTCCTGACTTCTTAGGGAGAGGGTGAGAGTAAATAGTTTCCTTGTGAATTCTCCTTAACAATTAGGGATAAATGAGCATGATTCTTGAAGGAAGAAACCTTAATGAAAGAAAATTTAAAAATTCTTGAATTTCCATCTGAGGACAACCATTGTCATGAGCAGGCAGCTGGACCACCACCAACAAAGCTCAGTGGAAGGTAAAGGTTCCACACATGCTCCTCATTTTTGCATGATTTGTGGTTGGAATTAAAAAATTGAAAGGAACCCTGCTCCTTAATTTCAAATCTTGGGCAGGTGCTGGTTACTTTGAGAGAGAAAAAAAAAATTATTTTCTGGAGACAATCCCTGATAAAAGATACCTCTGCAATACTCAGAAGTGAGAAGGTGAATGGAATAGTGGAGACTCATAAAGGAATTGTCAGAGACCTGGGCATGCACAAAGCTCACCATTTGCTGGTTGTCCTTGAGCAGGTGGATTTCCCTCTTGAGCCTCAAGTTTTATTTTTAATTTGTAAAATGGCTAAACAATAACAAATACTGTTAGAATGAGCAAGTGCCTGAGAGGGTGAACACCCAGGGTATCAGTTTTATTTTATCATTAGCAAGAGGGGTTAATTACAAACCCAGCTCAGGTGCGTGCATTCCAACCTAAGGAATCTCTGCGTGCCAACATACCCTCCTTAACTTTCTTCTGCCAGGAGAGAACCTTAGCAGTGCAGAGTTTCTGGCACAGGTTTGAGGACCATCCTCAGCCTATGACCCATGATTAATGGTCTGCCGGTGCAGGCACACAGAGATCAAGCTGTGCCGGAAGGTATCACTGTGGGTGTGTGAAAACAGTCTACAGGGTTTGGATGGGCCGACTGTAGAGATGGTATCGCGTTCACTTCTATTTTCAAAAAAAAAAAAAAAAAAAAAGATGGATATTCAAGTTATTACAAATATTAATATGACCTCGGCTCCCAGTATTTGATGGTTCATGAATAGCTCTTGATCACAGGTAATTCTGGCGCTTTTCAGCATCCCTGGGCTATCTATACAGAGACCTGGAATAATACATATTTTTAGGAAAATGAGGATTGTAATAGTAATTTTTTTCAGTCACAATCTATATTATTTATCATGTATTCTGTAAGCAGAATGTGACAATAAGGTTATGATAAATTCATCAACTTCTTAAACTGCTACTGATTGAGTCCCAACAATGTGCGTGATGTGTTTGTAGACCCTGCAGGGGACACATGAATGTCAGCCACGGTTTCTGTCTTCAAGGAGCTTGGGCGTATTTTAGAAAATAAAATGAAACTTTGACTAATGGTTTCTGGCATTGCAAGTGTTTGGGAGCAGCAACCGATAGAGGACATGCACCTTCCGATATATCACCTTATTAAGATCTAAACAAACTACCGTACTAAATATATCAGACCTCACTACCGCTAGTCCACAATAACAAGCAAAAGAAAGGTATAAAACTCGCTCAAAGGTACACACACACCAACATGCAGACCGAAGGGCAGAGGTAGGCAAAGTGTTAGAGGAGTCAGGGAGGGGTCACAGAGAAATCATGAAAAATGTGATCCCACATGTGTGAGTTTGGGAAAGGTGGGTGTGGGGCGGGTTTCAGCTAAAACTGTAGGAAGATGAAAGGAGAGACAGCTGCATGGGTGAACTCACACAGCTATGCCAAAAAAAGGAACAGGGACACCAAGAACTGAGTAGGCTAACTGACCAAATCATCAGTTCATGAAAAATACAGTTCTTATTCTTTTTCAGTAGATTTTAAAATATTTTGCAAGCAGTGGCTGGCCGTGATAACTTATATCTCCTTATATTTGGCCATCCATGCTACTAGGAAATCGTCTTCAGAAAGACAGAAGAGTCTACAGCCTTGATCACTCATTGATAATACTCAGTTTCTTAAAAGGAAAATGTACGCTATAATGACAATATCCTCAAATTAATGGCTAATTTACACTAACAATATTTATTGGGAGGCTACTATATGTGAGGGATTATTCTGGACATTGCGGGTGTAGCATGAACCACAGACAACACTCTCAATATTACATTCTAGTAGAGGCAAAGAGATGAAAAACAAATGCATAAATAAATGTCTTCATTGGCCTGATGCTAAAAAGTGCTGGGATAAAAATCCAAGTGTGGAGGGGATGGGTGTTTAGATGTATGTGCGTGAAGGGGGATGCGATCTACAATGGAGTGGGAAGCACTTGGTCATTCTGAAAAATGGGAAGGTCTCGCTGAAAAGGTGACCTTTGAGGAAATAACTAAAAAAGGTGAGGGAGAGAGCCATGAGCATGGAGCCCTGAAAGGACAGCACATTGGCGTATTTGTTGAGGGCCCTCAAGAAGCACAGAGTAGCTGAAGAGAGTGGAGGGGAAGAAACGGTGGTGAGGTCCCAGAGCACCAGAGCAAGCAGGGACTTGGAGAGCATTACGAGGAATTTAGCTTCTACTTACAGTTAGATAAGAAGCCACTGGAGGGTTTTAAACAGAGGAATGATGTGGCGTCGCATCCATTTGAAGAGGGAGACTGGCTACTTTTGGAAAATAGAATTATGGGAGAGAAGCAAGGATAGAAACAGTGAAGCCTCTGATAAGGAGGTTGTTGCAGAAATCCAAGTGAGAGGTGACTAGGGATTTGCTCAGAGGGGTAGCTGTGGAGAAGATGAGCAGTGGCTAGATTCTGACTATACTCTGAAGGGTGAGACAACAAAATTTCCTGACATATTTTGTGTGGAGTGTGAGACGAAGAAAGGTGTCCAGGAAGGCTCCAATGTCTTTGGCTTGAGTAGCTATAGTGACATCTCTTGGAAGCTAAGCAGGGTTGGGCCTGGTTAGTACTTGGATGGGAGACATCATTGCTATTTATCTGAGATGAAGAAGACATTTGGAGGAGGAATTTTGATGAAGAAGATTAGGATTTCATTTTTGTATATATAATATTAAAATTGAGAAGCCTAGTAGGCATCAAAATAGAGATGACAAATCAGTAACTCAAGTCAAGGGAATATTTTTCGGTTATATGATTTCAACAATCATCAGCATAGCTAAAGTTTTTAAGACATGTAATTTGTTGAGATTCCCCAAAGGAATAAGTGTAGACAGAAAGGAGTGAGCTTTGGGGCCCTTGCAATATTTAAATGTCTGGAGCATTACAAGAAATAAGTGAAGGAAAGTGAGAATGAGCCGCTAATGAGAAAGAAAAAGCTGGGCTGAAAGTCAAGTAAAGAAAGTGTATTGAATAAAGAGGCGATCAGTAACAGATCAAGCATGGCTGAGAGGTCAAATGAAATCAGGACAGCTAAGAACTAACCACTGGTTGTAAAATATGGGGCTCGTTGGTGAGTATCCATAGAGTAGTGGGAACAGAAACCTGATGGGGTGACTTAGAGAATGAATAGAAGAACTAGGGATAATGATTATAGATAACTCTTTGAGGGGATTTACTTACAAAGGGATCAGAAAAATGCTGAGGTTGCTGGAAGCAGATGTGAGATCAAGAGAGTTGCTATAACTTGTTTAAAGATAAAGGAAATTACAGCTTGTCTGGATGCTCATGGAAATGCTCCTGGATGGAGGGGGAAGGGAAGATGCAAGAGGGGGCTAATGGCTGCCACCCCATTGTCTTTTCATTGGGGGAGGAGTGGAGTCTAGTGTACAAGTGTGGGTGTCAGTATCCGATAGGAGCATGGCCCATTCATCCTTGGGAACTGTAAGATAGTTAGAGGATAGGGTACAGATGGGTGGGAAATTTGGTGGTGGGGCCTTGTAGAAATTCCTTTCTGATTGTCTCCATTTTTTTTCAGTCAATAAAAAGCAAGGTCATCAGTTATCAGAGGTGAAGGCGGAGAAATTGTGACATGGTTCAGTAGGAATATGGGATTTATGAATAGAATCGTGAATGCTATCACCTTGGACCTACAGGAGAAAATCTAATTATATTGCTTTGCATACCCTGTCATCAATTGGCTTTAAGTGTGTGTTATGTAAACCATTTAGACCTTACTGAACTTTGCATATTTCTTAAAGCTGTTGTGAAGCAGTGAAATTGAAGGTGAGAAAGTTGTCAACCCTTTAACAGAATTGAGAGTTATGTATGTGTTATGCACTATTCTTTAGTTATCTTGTCTCATGTACATAGTGATCCTGTATAGAATGTACTACTGTCCCTAGCTGATAATGAGGAAACCAAGATTCCAGGCACATTAAGTAATTTGTTCAATGTCACTAGCTAAATAATGTTATTATCAGAATTAAGATGTAAAATTATTATACATTCTATTTACTCTGGATCCACTACTCCCTCGGAATAACCTTGTCCCTTTAGGTGGAAGAGTGAGTGAATTTCTTATGGCTCTTGTTGCATTTATTCCATGACATTTACTATGCATATTAGTTGATAAATTTGTGTTTGGGAATGGAAAATCTGAGAGTGATAATAAACCCAAAATTTTGCATTATTCTGGCAAATTAAAATCTCTGCTTACAATGAAGAAGGTTTAAGAAAAGGAGAAAAAAGTAAAATCATGGAGATGTAGCTTTTATGAAGTTAAAAAGATTTTAGAGATCAAACATTATGACAATCTCAATTTATAAATAAGTTACTGGGGCCCAGAGAAATAGGTGACTTTCCCAGGTCAGCTAAATTAGTGACGGGAGAACACAGAGCTCCTGGCTTAGAATCTGGTGTTCCTTTCAGTGTTATTAAACCCATAATGGGCTGGAATTATAATAGATTCTGAATTTACAAAGAGAATTACAAGTTCCCCTTGATTAATGTGGCTTTGGAGTACTTTAGAATGATATTTACTTTAAAGCAGATAGAAAATGCTAATTTTTATTGCAGTAAATACTATATGAAGTATTTACTTCAAATGGAAATCTACATGAAGCTTTTACCATTACTATTATAATTCATGTAAGATATTTTTCTTCATTCACTTCAATGCACTACAGCGTTTCTTCACGTTTCTCTTTACAAAGGTGGTACAGGGTGAGTGTTTTGGGTTGCCAGAGTGGGCAGCTTGCTCTTTCTAACTCAATGTCTTCTGTATCATCTATCATTCTTCCCGGGCCCCCACCATTGTGAGTTCACTCTTCCAAGTCCTTGAGAAGGTCTAAGGGATTGCTCTCCACGCTGCTAGCTAGGAGAAGAAGTAGGACTGAGAAAACAAGAGCAAGAAGGAAGTTTAGGAGGACAAGCCTGAAGAGGCATCTGGGTTGTGAGAAAAATCAAAAGAAGAGAGAAGACAAGCTCTGTACACCGCTGTGAAGCCTCCAAGACAAATACTTCTGGTTGACTATGTTGTAAAGAACTGATCCCAGGGGTGATAAGGGATGAGCACGAAAATCAACAACCTCAAAACTCCTCATGGGAACCGAGATTGGACCCAATGAGAACACTTTCTATGGGAGGTTGCTTCACTAATTTGCAGCAGAGAAATAAGAAGGGAACAGGACATTCTCATACTTGTTTAATCTCCTCTAAAATCTGCTTTTGTTCAACATTTGGACTCCACAGAGTTCCTTTGATGTTGAAATCTCTTCCAGGGTTCATTGATTTTTTAAAAAACTTTGTATATATTAGTGATCTCATTAATTTAAATATAGAAAGCTGTGACCTGAGAATGAGAATAAATTATAGAGTATTCATAAAATCTTCATTTTTCACTATGCCATGCCAATGACCTGGTAGAGTTTAGAATTGAGGGATGATGTTCAAGTTTGAAAGATTGAGTATAGATTGGGAGAAAGAACAAAGTTTCCCCTCCCCCACCTCAAAAGAGAGACCCCAGCATATAACATAAAGAACACAGAGCTAGGCAGAAATCTTCTTTGAATCTCTGATTTCTACTTATTATGTGGTTTGAATAAATTACAAAAAAATTTATGTGAATTTCTTTAAAGTTCTTGGTTGTTTCATCTGAGTTAACTGTAGTTAATACCATATCTCTAATATTTCGGACAGACTAGAAAGTTAGCTTAACCATAACTTGATCAAAGACATGAGACAAATGCCTTAAAGCCTTATAATTTAACATGACACTATAAATAATTGAGATTCCATGATTGGTATTTTAAAAATTGATTTATTCTATTTTCCTCAATTTTGACTATAACAAAGGCAAGGTCAACTTATTTCCCATCACCCAGTTTAAAATGCTCTTTTCAACTGTCACCATGAATAAAGCTGACAACTTCCATTTGATATGTGACCGAATGTTTGTTTGATGAAGGTCAAATACGCAGAGTAGGCCCATTGGCCTTCAAGTATCTCTTCTATTGACCTGAAAGAATGTCAGAAATTCTACTTGCAGAGATGATAGTTTGGGTTAAAGCTGTTTCAATGACATGTTCAACATTTTTGGAAAGAAAACATGTAAGGGTATCATCAGACGATGATTATGTTGCAAAGTAGTTGAGTAATTCATTCAACAAATGTATACAGAATACAGTGTCTATCTGCAAGACCCTGCAGGGTTGGGGTGTTACAGTAAACAAAAGCAAACGCCCTCTTTGCTTTCTGGAGCTTGTGGTTTTTCTGGAGGAGACAGATACTCAAACAATCAGGCTAATAAGTATATGATACACCAATGTAAGTTTTCAGAGGAAAAAGAGTTCTGTTTTACAAAGAAATGTGGCTTAGACTTGGGAGTTAGGGAAGGTTTTCTTGAGATAGTGACCCTAAAACTGAGAATGGAAAAATGAGGAATTAATTTGGCCCCAAGGAGGAGAGGAGAGGATGACAGGAAAAGAGACAAATATGTTCAGAGACCCTTCAATGGGAGAAAGCATTGCGTGTTAGAGTAAAGAGAGAAAGCCAGGAGCTCAGAGACAGAAAAAAAACAACAGTAGCAAATGAAGCTGGAGAAGGAACAGTAACCAAAAAAATCCACATTTATATAACTCTTAAGAAAATCAACTCTTACCTAGCTTTCGAGATATAGGAGGCATTGATTTTAAGTGATTTACATCAACTACTCCATTTAATCTTTGCAACAGCTGCTGCAAGTTAGGTATTATTGTTATCCTCATTTTGGGAGATTAAAAAACTGAGGCACAGAGACATCAAAATATTGTTGCTAATAAGGCATAAGGGGAGAAAGAGTTTTTCTGGTGGTTTCTTTTTTCTCAGTGAACAAGAAAGCAAGGTGATCAGATGAGAGGAAGCAAGAAGAGACTTAAAACTTGAGGAGAGAAGAAATAGTGTAAATAGTCAATTAAGAGAGTTGGAGAATGAATGAAACAGGATATAAGATGCTGGTCAGCACAGATTCATTTAATACTCCTACTATCCCTATGAGGTAGATATTATTATACCCATTTCATAGGTGAGAAAACAGAAGTGTAGAAATGTTGCATACCTTGCTCAAAGCCACAGCATTAGTAAGTGGCAAGGAATTTACTTTTTGGGGCTTTAAAGCCAAGTGAGTCTTTCTCCTAACACCAATGAAAAACTACTGAAGCATTTTTAACAGGCACATGGCATAATCAGGTTTTCATATTGAAGAGATCACACTTTTTAGAGTGTAGCCAAAGAGAACCCATGGTAGGTTGGACTAGGATGAAGGCAGAAAAGCTGGTGAGAAGTGGATAGGATACTTCTTAGAGGTAAAATAAGAATATTTAGTGATGGATTGATTATGGAGGACACCAATGATGATACTGACTTTCAGATTTGCAATGCTGAATGGACGCTGGCATCATTAGCTAAGACAGAGTTGGAGGAAAAGCACTTTAAGTCCTGTATGTATTGATTTTAGAGGGGCTTTGAGATCTTCCAATGAAGACATTGAGTAGAAAATTGGCTGTAAAGGTTTATTGTGCAGATGGCTGGAAATATAAAATATGAGGCATAATATAGTGATAATTAAGCCATAACTGAAGATGAGATGGCTTTGGAACAAGCATAGTTAGAGGAAAAGAGGGTATAGGATAAATACCTTGACACCAACCAAAATTTAAAGTCTGGGTGTAAGAAGATATGCCCACAAGTTGCCAGAGACCTAGGAAGATGTTAAGAAGACAGTAGTGATAGGGAGCTAAATAGAATATTTCAAGGGGGAGGATGTGGTCAACACTGCCAAATGTTGTTGAGAGGGTGAGTAAGATGAGGAACCAAAGTATCTGTCGGATATGGAAATGGCAAAATTGTTGGAGATATTAGCTAATTCAGTAGAAAAATAAAGGCAGAGGCTGGAACTGGGATATGTTAGATAAGTTAGAGGTAAGAAAATTGCCTCAAGAAGTCCAGATAAACCTTGAAGTTTGGCTGAAAAGAGAATGGGAACGGAGACGAGAGGAGGAATGTGTGGGGTCTAGAATCGAGGGTAGGATTTTTCAAAAGGGAGATACTTGAGATTGTTTAAATATCAAAAGGAAGCTTCCAGTTGACATAGATGGGGTTAGTTTATGTGAATATGAAAGAGATATTGTGAGATGGGAGAGGAGCTGGATTCCCAAATGCAGATAAAAGGATTATATCGGCAGCAGGATACTTCTTCTAACATAAGAGAACACGGACATACAGATAGGTTTGTCCAGGTCTTTTGTATGTTTGTCTATTAGTATTTTCTCTTTCATATTGATTCGAAAGAGTGCTATACTATAAGTGCTATACTATACTATACTCCCACCTTTTATTATATATGTTGTATACCTTTCTGGAGTTTTTATCTTTTAATTAATATGTGATTTATGACATATATAAACTTTCAATGTTTCTCTTTTGTTTATTTTATCAAACGTTCCTTCATGGTTTTTACATGGGGCATTCTGCATGACAAGAATTTCATTTTCTTCAACGAAAATAAATACAGATCTTCAATAACTTTTTCTAAGACATTCCGGATAGTTTTCACTTTTGAAGTTTTAATGCATCTGGAATCATATTTATACTAGACGCAAAGTAGAAATCTATGCCCAGCCCACCTCTACCATGACCGCCTTGATTCTTGTCTTTAATTAGTACACAGTGTCCTACCTCCGGGTTTTAGCCGTAAGCGCCTGAGAAGTTGTGTAACTCCGTTAAGGAACACTTCCTTGTGCTGGATCAAAACTGCCTGTCTGTCTGTTAGGTCCTCATCCTTGCAGTGGAGAAAAGGAGGAAGAAAGGTGCACCTCTTCTCTCCAGCACTCGTGTCCTCTTCCACCCGAATCATTCGGAATGTTTTCTGGGTGTACATTTTTGATCATTTTACTCATTTCCCAGATTGAAGGTATGTCTTACTCTTTTTATCATGGTTTTCATGTTATGAGGTTAATATCTCTTTAGTCACACACTTTAAATCGTAAGTGATAAAAACAATAACATCATAACTAATGGGATAGCACATAAATAGAAGTTGTTGGTGATTTTTCTGAGAGCATAGCCTAGAACCTGGACTAGGTTATGACTAATGATGACATTCTAGGAGTCTATGTAATGCCGTATCACTCTTAAACACTCGGATCCACAGCAGAAGGAGGAGACATGTACCCGAATACTTATAACATAGCAGGCACTGTGCTAGCCATTAGCCACTTTGTATGTTAGAATGTTTAAAATTCAATATTAACATCTTCGCTTTATGGATAAGGAAAATGAGACTAATATTTACAGATCAGAGAGATTAGATATGCTACTCATGGTCACACAGCTCATAAACTGGTAAAACGTTGATTGGAATCAGAGCATATTCCAAAAAGCCCATGCCCTCTCCTCTTCATTGCTCTTTAAAAAAACCGCCCCTTAATTAAGCAGGGCTCACCTCACAGATGATTATCAATGTGATAGGTCATGAGTAGAAGATTATGTTTAGCATTGATTCAGAGCTACCTAAAACTCTGACAAGGGAAAGCCTTATACTTAACTATGGGAGGTAAGACTTCAAATGCAAACATCCCTGCAAGACGACTCAGTAATTTACACTGAGGCAGGCTTTGACAGGAGGCAGAACCCAGAGACAGGCATAAGGAGAATGAGAAGACAAAGACGACAACTGCAGAATGAGGTGAAATGTGGAAGATGCTGAGGAACTCTGAATCCTTTGCCTCCTTTCCAATTTTGCTTGCATTCTACTGATTTTCAAATATCAGTCTCCATTTCTTTGCATATGAAGTGGGAATATTTCTTAGCGTTGCTGTACCCGGCTGCTAACTGGGGCAAGTGAACCGTATGAGAACGATTCTCTCTTTCAATCACAGTGGATGAGTGTTAATGTCAGACGGATTTTCCTCCTCCTGTTTCCATGCAGAAAAGATCATCCTTCGAGTACAGGGTCAAGAACTGGTTCATCCTAAAAGGCTTCCTCTGATCCAGAAGCGAGATGTTGGACACGCCCGTGATGATGACATACCGGTACAGGTTTTGATTTAGTAAATAGGATTTATTTGCTTTCATAGGCGTGTAGAAAGCTGTCTCTGGCCCCAACCAGAAGCGGGTAGGAAGAGAGGAATCTCGTTTTTTTCTGAGGACTCCCACCCATGTGCTTAGGGGTAAGCAACCCCTTGATGAGTTAGAAAACAGAAAGGACTAAAGCACAGGGTTTAGGGGTACCATTGTGAATTTTCCGGTTTACAGAGGAGTTGCACCAACAGCTTTCCAGGCTGACTTAAAACAACCTCATTGTTCTGAGCTGGTGCCTGTGCAATGCTCTCTGGAGCATGTTGCTTTCTCTGAGATCTGATAGGCAGGTTTATTTGCTTTACGGAGTCTGCAGCAAAGCTGGACAACTTTCACAGGAACAAAAAGGCTCGCTTGACCACTTGCTCAAAAGGGTCTTTACTGAGGTGTTAAAAATATTTAAAATATTATTTTCAAAAGTAATGAATGTTTATTCTAAAAAATAGATATACATAAGAGGGAACAAGCTTCAAAATTAGGCTATTTTCAATGCCCACTACTACAAAACAAATTAGATGGATGTCTTTCAATATTTATGTCAGCAGGCACTTGCATTTTAAGCCTTGAGTTTTTAACTTGCAATCAAAACAGCCCTAACTAATGCGCACCTGTCATTCAAAATACAAAACCGCCCTCTTCCTGCCTCATGGCTGCCCCTCCTGAGACCCTCCTGGCAGGAGTGGCACAGTTAAAACAAGTTAAGTACATCAGAAACCTGGACTCTTTCTTGAGCCATTTACCTCTCCCATCAAACAATCACTAAGCCTTACAGATTCCAGCACGTAAATATCTTTGGAAATTATGTACCCCTCTTCTGCCCCTGCTCAAATCACCTGCATTCATCAACAGCCTGCAAACCATTTCCCTGTCTATAATACTGATTTTTGTTCACCCATTATCAATGTTAAGTAAGCCTTCTAAAATGCCATGCTTACCTCTGCATGTTTCTGCATAGACCCTTTGCTTCTCTTTGCTCTTAGGATGGGGTCCAAATCCTTGACTTACTAGGCTGTGCATGATTTAGCTCCTTCCTACCTTTTAACTTCATTTCTATTCAATGTACATTTGGTTTTCCAGGAACGCTGAGCTTCTCTCTGTTCCTCAAATATGTCAAGCTGCTTCCTACCTCAGGGCCTTGGCATATGCCATTTCCTGCTCCTGACTCTTCCTTTCAATATCCCCGGCACAGTCCTTGCTTTTCTCCTAGTACAAGGCTACTCAATTACATGTGTTTGGTTTTCCATTTTTCTTCTTTCTCAAGCCGGGGCTTCCATGAGGGCTGGGACCTCCAACTCGTACCACATTGTATTTTCCATATTATCCCTGTGCCTGAAATAGCAGCTGTTGAATAAATGGTGAACAATAAACTCAAAGAAATATGGAACACATATGGCCAACAATTGTGAACCTTAAATTATAAAGAACTTTTATGAATCATAAAGAAATAAAATACCGCAATGGAAAATGGTGAAAGAACATAAATCAGAAATTCACATGAAAACTACAAATAACTAAACAAAAGAAAAATATAAATGCCAGTGGTCATCCAAGAAAACAATTTATCACAATAAGTTATCATTTCATTGTCTGCAAGACTTTTATTAATGATAATATCTATTACTGGCGAAAAGGCCAGGAAAAAGAAATTGCTGTAAGTTGATAGGGAAGTTCTAAATTTGTACTTCCTTTTTTCGGGATATTTTGGCAACATTTATCAAAAGTCATATTTTTTCCATATCGTTGACAACGCAATTCTGTTTAACTACAGTGGAATACCCCAAACCAAATCTTTGATAATATAGATTACATAATGTTTCATTCACATTGCACTTTGCAGCCATAAAACACATGTTATAAAAGAACATTGATTAGAATAGGAAATGGCCATAACTTATTGTTCAAAAAATAGAGTATAAAACTGTATATACAAAATTGTTGAAAAATACATAAACAGAAGATCTGTGTAGGGGCTGCTGCATGAACATGTACTAACTGGTGTATCCCCAGATGAGGGGAGAATAGGCATTTTCCATTTTATTTTATTTTATAACTAGAAAAGAAAGCCCCTTAAAATTTTCCATTAAAAAATAACTTGAGTTACATTCTCCTGATAATATTGGCTCTCTCCCAATTCATCTTTATCCGGATTTAGCATTTTGCCTGAAAGGCCTGCGGGGTGAACTGCAGGAGGCAGGGAACCCTCATGGCGCTGCTCGTCCCAGCACTCAGTACCTGAGCACGTGTTTAAGTCACACGACGGATCTTGTTTTTCAGGACACATACGAGGAAGAATTGTTGTATGAAATAAAACTAAATAGAAAAACCCTAATACTTCATCTTCTAAGGTCAAGGTAAGTTCTATTGTGCTTCAATACCTTGTACATTTATAAGTCTATGGTGTCCCAGTTTTTCTAAAAACTGCCAGTAAAATGAATTCCTCAAGTCAGTGGTGACTCTTTGTAGGCCAACAATGTTGAATCAGATTGTTCCTTAACCCAGTGGAAACATTGATTGGGTCAACTTTGTGTTCCTTATAACAAAACCATTAATAGGTGGAAAGTTACATTTGTGTGTGCATATGAGGTACCAGAAATACTAATTTAGAATCTACTATGCAAGCTGGTACTGGTTTTATATATGCTGTTTCAAGATAATCACAAAAAAAGATTATATTCTACTTACCTTGCATCTTGTTCATTTTCCACTTTACTATAAAATTTTTACATACAGCAAAGTTAAAAAAATTTTGTAATGAACGTTCATATACCCATAATTCCATTAAGATACATATACACCAGTTAACATTTTACTATGCTTATTTTATATCCTATTTCCCCATCTGTTCATGCCTCTATCTGGCTATCCATCAATCAATCCATTCATCCTCCATCTTATTTTTATGCATTTCAAATTACATAGCACATCGGTATACTTTCCCCTAAATACTTCAATAAGATTATCATTAGCGTTTAATACTAGTTTACAGTTTTTTCTCTTTATGTAAAATTGTCATACAATGAAATGCCTAAACCTTAAATGCAAATCCACATAGCCCTTGAATTTTATTTATTCATTTGTTTTTAAGGCAAATAGACAAATTATAGCAATAATCGTGCCTTGGATAAACCTCACTGGCTACAATACTGCCACTGTGCAAAGCTGACAAATTATATTAACAGTTGTGTATATTTATGGAGCACAAAGGGATGTTATGATTTATGACTACAATGTGAAATAATTACGTCAAGCTAATTAACATACCCATTACCTTAAGTAATTATTTTTTTACAGTGAGAACATTTGAAATTTACCCTTGGAGATTTTGTAATGTACAATGCACTATTATTAAATATATTCACCATGCAGTATAATAGATCTTAAAAAAACACAAACTAACTTATTTGTCTCACCTAACTTAGGCTTTGTACCCTTCGGCCATCATCTCCCCATTTCCCCCACACCTCCAGCCTTTGGTAACCACCATTTTACTCTCTGCTTCCATGAATTTGATTATTTGAGATTCCACATAGAAATGAAATCACGCAGTATTTGTCTTTCTGTGTTTGGCTTATTTCCCTTGGCATAATGTTCTCCAGTTACACCCATTGTCACAAATGATAGAATTCACTTCTTTTTTAAAACCGAATAGAATTCCGTTGTGTTTACTAACCACATTTTCTTCATTCTTCTGCTGATGGACGCTTAGGTTGGTCCCATAATTTATTTCCATGGTTACCATACACATTCCTGTGACGACGATTTCTCCAAAGTCTGTTCTATGGCTTTGCCACTCAGAAAGACTGTGGGTTTCTAGCAAAGTTTTAGCCATCCTCGCCAAGGCAGATTTCAGCCTGAAAAAGCTGTAAAAATGGGAAACTCACCTTGTGCTGTGCATCCTTCCAGAATCCACCTGCTTTTGCTCAGTAATCAGATCCTTCAGGTAGTTGCTTTTTATGTGTTGTTCAGAACTAAATTATTATATACAGAATGTCGGTCTGATAGTAGCTTATTATACAGCCATAGCAGGAGTGAAATTCTGTAGTTAGTTCATTTTGAACATTAGTTCAGCATTTATTTATTGAACACTGCCAATATCCTAATATTGTCTTAGGAAGCAGAGAGACACAAATAAAAGGGGAAAAAGTCCCTTTCCTAAAGGGGTTCACAGGTAACCTTGAAGATTGACGCGATAATACATCAGGGGTGAGCAAATGATAGTTGGTGGGCCAAATTGGACATGTTTTCTATTTATGTGTATCCCTCAGCCTAAGGAAAATTTTTAAAATTTTGAATATCCACAGTGAAAACAAAAAACAAAACCAAAACAAAAACACGTGACCTAGACCATTATGTGGCCCACATAGCCTACAATGTTCATTGTCTTGGTCTTTATAGAAAAGGTCTGCTGACCCCATAACACATGATAAAAATGTGGTAACATGAAAATGAAGATCTCTGGAAGTGTGAAATACACATAGTGGAAGGAATCTCAAAATCTGCTTGATGGAGTCAGAAAGTGTGTTTGGAACTGGGTTTTGAAGCATTTCTAGGAGTTTGTCATGTTGAGGGTGGGATTAAGAAGTGGCCAGCAGTAGTCCAAAGGGGTATTAAAGAAAAAATTATTCAATGATACTTGTTAAAGCACAGTAAAGCAGACTTTGTTCAGAACCATCATAATAAATATAGGGACCACTACAAGGGGTCTTGCAGTGGGGGATAGAGATTGGGCTCAAGTCCAAGTACAGTATGGGCTTGTGAGAATTTATTATACTTAATACATATGGCTCTTATCTGTGTAGCTGTTAGGTTACTATATATTAAGATATATTCATCACAGATATCACATATTTTTTGCATTAATTTAGGCTCTCAGATTTTTTGACTTATATAACATTTTCTCTGAGTTCTTTTTACAATGCTGCTTTGCTAAAATTGCCAGATTTTTTTTTTTTGCTTTATAAAACATGCCTTTATAAAACCATGAAATTTAGGTAGAAAGGCTTTTCATATGAGTGGGCTTGATTTTGCTTTTCTATTTTTAGAAGAGGACTTTGCTGAGATTTGAAAGCACCCTGAAGGCTTCTCCATCACATGATTGGTTTTATCTGCTAGATTTTTAGAATATGAATTTTACTACCTCTCTGCCCTCTTTTTCAGGGAGTTCTTAGCCTCAAATTACAGTGAAACGTACTACTCCATAAGAGGAGAAGCACTCACCAAGCATCCTCAGATCATGGTATCCTATGGAACTTTCCTATGTCTCTTCTCTAAAGCTATTATTTCCTAATGTGATTTTGAAACCAATTCTAGCTTTACAAGCTGCTCTAGAAAGTGCTACATCAGAAATAAATCCTCAATTAGCTATTTGTACTGAATGATCCTAGGATAGAAAATATGACCCTGTGAACCCTAAAGGAAGCTGATTGCTGACTAACAAGGAAATCGGTGACTACTGATGTATCTTTCTTTACTGAACTGACTTCTACACACTCAAATGGTGTTGAGTCTGGGAGAAGGTTTAAGCAGGACACCAAAGAAGTATAAAGCACCCTTACGAGATTGTGATCAAGCTAAACAGATAAAACCCAAAGATATGAAGTAACTTTAAAATCTCCATTGCACTGATCCTTACGTGATTCTCACCCCCTTGCCCAGTCCTTCTGAGGCATGAACATGGAGGCCTCTTATTTATTTTCCGAATAAATCTTTGCTCATTCATCATTAATGTTATTCCAGTAGATACAGATTCTGCTTCATATGCTCATTCCCCTTTCCAGAACACGCCCTTTGTAGCCTTCTAACCAAGAACAACATCACTCTTTCCTATCAAAAGTATACTTTCAAAAAGCAACTGCTAGCTTCTCTAAGAGCCAGATCTTCATGCCATCTTATAAAATAGGACAGAAGGAAAAAGGGGTAACGTTCTTCTACTCAGGGGTTGGTTATTGACCTATAACATTATGAGCTCCTTGTAGGGCCATGAAAAGTGTCACCCAAAGGCAGGAGTCAAACAGATGGAAATGATGGGAAAGATGATTACCTGCTGGGATTACTATGGTCAAGACATCAAGTAGGGAGTAATAAAGATACCAACTTGATTGAGGCAGAAAGGAAGGAGAGAGAGTTATGAGGGGAACTATTTGGAGAGTGGGACATACTTTTAACAATAATCAAGGATTTGGCCTGATTTCATAGGCAACTGGGAAAAAAATGTAATATTATCACAGGGGGGTCAGTGTGGTAAAGATTTCAGGATGGGTCAAAGCAGTAATATTTCTAAGAAAAACGGTCACATTTCTAAAACTGGTGCCATCACCTAACGGATGATTAAATTTGTAGGGAAAGCATCCTTACATCACTTTACACAAAGTGATCACACAATGAAAACCAAAGGTCCCTAAAGCAGGCTCAAATATTTCTAAATGAATGAATACATGAACAAATACAAAATGTAATTTGTCAGAATGAAATACCGATCTTTTCATACTAATATTTACATAGTATCCATATTTACTAATGTGTTCATAGATTCTTCTCCTATTTTAGGATCACTGTTTTTACCAGGGAGCCATCATACACGAGTACGACTCTGCCGCCAGCATCAGCACGTGCAGCGGTCTGAGGTAACGTGGCGCATCTTCCTTCTTCCTTTATGAGTTTCCCTGTGGATTTTCACAGACATTCACTTCACTTATTTCTTTTTAGCCATGCTGGTAAATAGCAAAATTTATGGGAACAAAAGCTACTAGATATTTTCAGCAGTGAGCATCAGCCCTAGCCTAGGATTTATGTTTTCACAAAAAGATGTCTAATGCACAGTCCTAAACGAGACAAGTGTTGCAGTCTGTGAGCAAGGGATTCAGAGGTGGGAGATCACTGCAAGTCATCTAGCCCGTCCACTCATGTTCCAGACCAGGGTACTGAAATCAGAGACTTGCTTGCAAACATTCAGTTTGCTGGTGGTAGAATGGAGTCCAAAATCCAGGTCTCTTGATGGCTACTTCTCTGAATTCCTGCTTCATTAGTTTAGCTTTTTAGTAAATCAGGCTGTTTCCAGTCTCTGGAAAGTGACAAGTCAGGAAAAAGCCTATAGTTCTTTAGAATCCTGGGCTCAAGGACAAAGGAGAATGTGGAAAGGTAAAAGGTAGAAGAACAAGGAATTCTTTCTTCATTTGTGGGGAATTTACTCGAATTGTTCCCAGTATTTTCAAGAATGAGAACCCCTTTATGATGAAATTACCGTATAGTAATATTTTTACTTTCATATATTAATATTTACTCTACATTTAATGCATGATAGTCATAGAAATTCACAAAATGTGGGAAGAAAAAATAAAAGACGCCAGCAATCCACAACCACAGGTGGAAATTGCTGCTCTACTTACATTCAAAGCAGAGATTGGACCGTGAAACTTCTCCTGAAAATCCATATAAGTTGACTCTTTGAAAAAGTTATTCATTCAGTCAAAGGCCACATGTCATCTCACACCCACCCAAAGCACCCAGCAGCTACACGCTGATGAGGCACTGACTTTGTGGTTTTCCTTTCTTGAAAAGGTAAAGTCAGTAAAATGAAATAGAGTACTTGTAGATCCTGAATACATGCTGTGTTCCCAATTTCTACAGGGGATTTTTCAGAGTATCTGACCAAAGGTACCTCATTGAACCAGTGAAATACTCAGATGAGGGTGAACATTTGGTGTTTAAATATAACCCGAGGGTGCTGTATACTGCCAATTATTCTTGTACAGAGCTTAATTTCACCAGGAAAACTGTTTCAAGCGATACTGTATCTAAAGAAGACTCCCAAACAAAAGTGAGTACCTTATTACTAAATCATCTTTACCCCAAGTAGAACACCTCTTATTTTCTTTATAATCTTGAGGGAGAGATTATGAGTCCAGCTAATGGAACATATGTGCTACCCAGAGTCTCATACTTCATTGTCTGAAATTTGAAATTCAAATTTTTGTTTTTGTTATCTATGTAGAAAGCGTTTATTCCCCAGGGTAAATCTCAGTTTGTTCCATCAATTTCAAGAAAGGGGGATGTCTACAACCCTACAGGTAGATTGACAACATTGGGTCTGTAAGTGGTGGGAAAGAATGAAATTTGCAATGTCCTGAAACCTATCCTAGATACTGTCTTTCCTTGTGTTCCTTGTCATTTTGGGGGGAATTGTTGATGACAAGCTAGGTTCTTCCACTTTCATCAGGCCAAATATTTTAATGATTAAGGACAATTAAGGATAAGATAAAAACAAGTCAATTTTTGGTGGTTTGGTGGCTTTTATATACAACTAGTTCATATCCTCTTAAATCCTCAGTAGATGTTAGCCTGTAAGCTACATGATTGTTTATCTACTTCTCAAGTTCATGATCCATACAGTGTCTGAAACACAGTAGATGCCTAATAGATGTTTCTTGATTGAATAAATCAACAAATAAATGATTACACAGTCCACAAAAGTGTTAAAAGTCAATCTTTTAACACTATGCCTCTGGTTTGTTCTCAGAGAACATACATGAACCTCAGTGCATATACACCGAAAGTTGAGAACTTAGAAGAATTTCCTGGTATCAATGTTACATAAAAATAAAAGACCTATGCTTAGCAACATTTATTCATGTTTCCTTTCAGTTGAGACTACTACAGATTAGGAGGTTGGGAGGCAGAGGGGGGAGTGGAATGAATACAGTCAGTTCTATGTTTTAGCTCTCAGCTGTAGATGGGTGCTTTTCACAAGCTTACTTATGAAGCATTTACTTTGCAAATGAAAAAATAAACCCTAAACATTAAAGTCTGGATTGATGATTATTTATAACTCTTATTTGACCTGAAAGAGTAAACAAAGAAAGGAAGTATAGTCAACTATGAAATGTTGCTCCAGGATCATTAAAATCTGATGTATAGGGCCACTTGTTTAATCATATAGTGGGTCTCATTTAGATAAATTAATATCATTAATCAATATAATCATGTGCCTCACCTTTTGGTATCCATAATATTAGCATTTCTCACCTTGAAAATGTTAGATTTTTTCAGCTTAAAATGGTAAGATAAAAAATGTTAACCACACTTCCCTGAATTTTCTGTAAATTTACAGAACATCCATAATGAAAAGTATGTTGAACTGTTCGTTGTTGCTGATGATAACGTGGTAAGTTTTCAGATGAATATTTTGCTCTTCATTCATCCTTATAAAACTGTAGTTGTGACTCTAACATCAAGGAGAAAAGTATCCTAGTCAGAGTTCCATTATGGACTCAAAGTTCTGTTTTTAGCCTCCTCAAACAGATGTATGTAAGAGACTATTGGGTTCTTTGGCAGTATAGCAGACTAATTCAAAATAGAGCCCCCCTCCCCATGACAAACATATGGAAATACTGAACAATGTATAAGAAACTGAAAACATGCTAGTAATCTATAGTTCAGCTCAAAAGGAAACACTGAAAATCTCTGAGGAGTAAAAATGAAGAAGAAAATCTCTGTCAGAACTGTAAGTAAAATTCAAGGGCTTGGTGACCCACATACGGACAGACAGAAGGAGTTGAGAAATTAAACCTCCTGAGAAGCAAAAGACTTAAATTTGGAAATGAGTGTATCAGATAACAGAAATCAAGATGGTAGGAGATTTCTTAAAAGGGAAAATGATCAACGTTCAATGTGGACAAGATGATCAGAAAGGAAAAAGCACTCAACGCATTTGATAGTTAAGAGGACATTTGTGGGCTGTCAAGAATTTCAATGAAATGGTAGCACTTAAAATCACAGCATAGTAAGTTGAGTAGGTGTGAGATGAAAATTGAAGAGATTCTAATGCTCTGTTTTAGAGGTATTTAGATATTTAAGACAATGGAAGAACAATGGAATGGTAACCGGTGGATATTTTCAGGATTCAAGAAAAGCATGTTTATTTTTGGTTTTTACTATGAAAGAAGTTTGACCGTTTGCATTTATCCCGACAGGATACCTAATGTTGTTATGAAGTATATTTTATCATGTCTAAATTGGTAATTGATCACGAGGTCCTGATAGTACAAAAAGGGAGTTCAGTTGTAAGAAGAGAACAAAAGTCAGAATACGCTGAACCAGGAAAGTGGTAGACACAGGTTCCTGACTCTCCTCAGCACAGCTCTGGCTCCAGGGTGTTTTTTTATTACATATTCCTCAGTTGGTGATCACCATGGACACAGAAGAGATGGTAAAGTTGTTGTTGTTTGCAATATAATGATCACTATGGAGCTTTAACAGGTGGTGTTTCTTCAACATGATAAAAATGGACTCTACAGAACACTAATCCACTGGTTTAATAAATAATGTAACATAATGTAATGTGAAAAGGGGACGAAGTTAGGAAAAAAAAAACTTAAAGTGGTGCCAAGCCAAAGCATGTCTTTATAAACTGCTGTATTTAGTAATATTTTATATCAAAAATTTATTTCTGTGTAAGTTGCCTGGTGTTAGCTGACTAGAAAGAGGACTCTCTTCTTTGTAAAATCTCCTAATGGGTGAAATATTTTGTTGAGCTTTTATTCAATTCCTATTATTAATAAATGTTGACATGATATTTATATTTCCAGTATCGTAGGAATAATCACCCTCACAATAAGCTAAGGAACCGAATTTGGGGAATGGTCAATTTTGTCAACATGGTAAGGTTTGAAATAGTTTTTGAATCGACCTGGAAATACAAATTCAAAGAACCTTTTAGGATAGATCTCTGTTTCCCTATTATGTCCCCCTGATACTGAAGCAGTCCAAACCACAAAAATTCACCAAGGAGACTAATTAGCAAAAATTCATTGAAAAAATAATAGCGACAAACCACAGCTCTTAGTTTTCAGTTTTCTAAGTAAATGCCATTTAATATTTAAATAAGTTTCAAATATTGGTCTCTAATCACCAAATTTATGAAGAAATGTATAAAGAATTTGAAAACCAATCACTATAAACAAAATCTCACTGCCTTACATTGCTGTTCCATGACCTTGTATAACAATAAGTCTTTCAAGCCATAAGTTATTGCCCATGGTTTTGCAGAGAAACTGGGGTAACTATTTCAGGAAAATGCATTAAAAGGATTAATTTGTCTAAGTTAGGATGAACTGTAACCCTTAAAGTGTTTCCATTTGCACTTGCATCCAGTTTTATAAATGTAAAGTCCACCCATGAATAGAGAGGGTCCACAAAGCCCGGATTATCCTAATTTTGCAGGACCTGACCACACAAAGTTTATCCCACATTAAGATCAGGGCCAAGAGAAATAAGGATGGTATCACAGTCTCCAGTGTAGATTTGGAGTCATGGTTTGATTAGATGCCTAACTTCATAGGCATTTAAAAGGAGCCTAGTTCTTATGATTATGAAATGATCTTTGGAGACCATGATTTTGACACATGAAATTTAGCATATTTATATTCTGCAGGTTATGAAAAGTAGAAAATTAATGCAAAGTTAATGTTATAGAAATGATATGAGCATTAAACTTCTTAGTAACTAGTTACATTCTCTAGTAACATTGTATGAGTAGCCTTTCCATTTCCGTTCTTAATTCAGTGTTTGTAGATTATCATTTATGTTTTCTTTCAGCCTATATATACTGGCTGTTATGCAGTATAACGTTGATATAACACATAGGCTTTGTCTCAAAATTCTCACAATAGTTGCTTAAATTCTGTCTTCTATTGTCCTGGCGTAAAAGTATCTGTCAACTAGGAGTTTACAAAGCAGGTGGGAATAGGGGTGAGAAAACTTATGGACTACACCTATTTCTGCTTGCTTTAAGCAATCCCCAGTAAGGTTTCTCAGATGAAAAAAAAAAAAAAAGTAGTGGTAAAAATCAACCGTAAAGATCAAACACAGCAGCTAAGCTAAGTTTTTGAAAATTAATACCAACTTTCTAACCTGCCCCAGAACCAACTGTTGATCTAAAGCAGAGAGATGAGTAAAGAGCATTCATTTTACCATGTGCCACTGTTAGTAAATTCATGTTTTCAGGCCAGTTATAACCTGAGAACTTTAATGTATCTTTCTTCTAGACACATCCTGAGACCAGTGCCTGTTAGGCTTATGATAGTTCAAGGAGAGTCAGATTATTTCGGTCAAGTTTCATTGTTGACCATAGAAATTCACCCAGTATTTTGGGCAATTCACTCTACATCCCATGTTAATATGTCTGTTTGTAAAATGCTATTTTTTTAGAAATGTAAAGGATTGCAGTTATGATGAAAGATCCTTCCAACGACTTGACTTTGTGATAAACAATCTCTTCTTTGAACAGATTTATAAAACCTTGAACGTCCATGTGACATTGGTTGGCCTTGAAATATGGACAAATGGAGATAAAATACAATTAGATTCAAACATAGAAACTACCTTATTGCATTTTTCAACTTGGCAAGAAACAGTCCTTAAAACAAGGAAGAATTTTGATCATGTTTTATTACTCAGGTATGTGGCTACTCTATTGTTCTGCATAACTTAAGCGGATTATTAAGTAAAGAAAACAAAATAAATGAACAACAAAAACTTCTTAAAACAATTGACTTTTGGGTAGTACATAGGGACAAAAATGTTATTTCCAGCTTTACAGAAAATTTCCAAGTGGACTACTTAATAATCTTTCTTTCTAATATTGATTAATACTAAAAAGGGAAACTCTGATATATTCACATTTCTTCGCAGAGTTGAAAATACCATTAGGTAAGTAAAGTACTTTTAGAATCCATTCTTATTACAAGTCAGCATCCAATGCTAACTCCCCTTGCCCTTCCACACCATGCCATTCCAGTATTCCACCAAAACCTGCATTTCTGGGAAAGCACCTTCCTCTCCTGGCATTTTTCCTCATCAAAGTGTCCGCATCCAGTGACCAGCCCTTCAAGACCATCTTCTTGACTATACAAGTGGACAGATGATCCGATAAGTGAAACCTGCCATAGCTTTAATATTGCTAAGTAAACACGTAAATTTGTGTAGACTGCTCAATCATTACTTTCTTAAAAATGGGGTCTATGTTTATCATTTTTTATTATTCAAAATATCTAGCACAGTACTTAGCCCAGAGAAAATGATAAATATTTATGGAACTGAACTTAATCCAACCTTGTGTTTGGTACAGTTCTGTTATCCTAAGGAATGCTAAATTGTGGAAGAACTATGTTGGAACAATGGCATCATTTAGCACATCTTCTAATGCCCTTGGAACTACTATATTAGAGTGGTATCCACTTTACCTACTTTATCTACCTATATCAGTATTTCTTCTAAGGTCGGCAAACACAGCCCGATAATCTTTTTTTCTAGTAAACTCGCCCAACTCTAAATGCTGTTCTTGAAATCAAATCAAATTTGGACTCCTATAATATATCTACATTTGTCTTTTTTGGTACAATACAGTAATAGTCTTCTTTTTACATGGCAACTCTTTTAAATGTTTGATCGTGGCTATCAAATCTGCTCTGGGTTTCTATGGATGATTAAAAGTTTTAAAATTTTGTTGAAACGTATCTGATTGATCACGGTATTAGGTTCATTCACTGTGTTACATTTTCCCTTCTGAACACTTTTCAATTTAATTTATTTATTTATTGCATTATAAGTGGTTTTACTCAGGGCTGAATGCAGCATAGATAGAGTCAAGTAAAATGGGACTCTAACCTTATTTTGTTTGGGTTTTAGAATATACCTTTCTACAATTGTGACTTTAAAGTTCATTGTTTTTTTCCAATGCTTCTAATATAACCCAGGTTAAAGATGAGCTCAATATTAACTAAGGTCAGCTTCAATTCCAGGACTCCAGAAATAAGAAGGCATTTTCACATGCAAAGGCATGGGCATTGTGATGGTTCACTGCAATTTGATCTTCGTGTTAATTTAACTACTAACTGAGATTGAAGACTGTGTTTGCATCTCGTTTATAGTGGGAAGTGGCTCTACACACACGCACAAGGAATTTCTTACCCAGGGGGTATGTGCCTGCCCTATTATTCCTCCAGTGTCATTAAGGTGGGCTGTGTTTTATCTACGTTACTTAATGAAAAAGTTTGAATTGAATTTCTGTAAAGTCCTGTATCCCATCAAAAGAGACTGCATGTGCGTTTTGTCATACATTCCTGCCATACATTCCTGACATACCAAGATATGTCACAGACTGTTGTTTTATTAAAAATCATAGATAAATAATGAAAGTAAACTAGTGTTCAGAGTTTAAAAGGCTATCATATATATATTAACATACAGTGATTAGGAAAGCTCTTTTGCATATTAAATATAGCTATTTATAAGGACAGATAATGTACACAAAACTTAAGGGCTAATTTAGCAAGCGTGGATAATTGTGCTTGTCCTAATAATGACGTGCAAAGATCACTTTATATGTCATATTAAGACAGCCTTGCAATTCATTTTTAGAAAGCTTAGGTCCTATAAACTGCTGACTCCCCTAGTTTTTCTCATTCTTTTCCAAGTCTCTGCGTTCCTAGTCAATAATATCCAAGTAACCCTGTCTGAGAGATTCTTGAAAACATGGTTTGCATTTATTTCCTTTAGGTCTCTGCCTAGTTATTGCTGTACCCAGTCTAGTCTAGTTAAAATCTCAAATTTAAATGCTAGTACTTATTTAAATGACTATATGACTTATTTATTTTATAGTTATGTTTATGCTTATAGCTTTGCCTATGGTATTTCAGTAATGTAAGTTTTGGACAATAGAGTTAATCTAATCTGATATAGGCTGTTACTGCTGCAATTATGATATTACAACCAGTTCAGGACACATTTTCCACTTCATATGAGTAAGATGAAATGATCAAATTTGGGATATTTTATTAGCTTTATAGTAACCTGATATACCACTCCTCTTTGGAAATTAATTTTTTTATTAATATAGAGATTAAAATGTGAAATAGAACTATGACCCAAGATAACAACCAATTCCTCCAAAGATTTTTTGTATATGCCTTTTAGGTTTTCCTCGTAATAGAAACTCTCTCCTCAAGGTTATATAGCATTGTTTTGCAATGTGAAACTATAAATCAAAAACAAGAACCTTGTATTTTTTTGTTTTTATCCCTTTTGAAAACCTAGCACAGAGAAGACAATAAATAATTTTTATTATATTCTATAGGACAGTTGTCTCAGTCCGTTCAGCTGCTCTGACAAAACACCATAAACTGGGTGGCAAATAAACAACAGAAATTTATTTCTCACAGTTCTGGAGGCTGGGAAGTCCAAGATCAAGGCACTAGTAGATTTGGCATCTGGTGAAGGCCCACTTTCTGGCTCATACTTGGCAACTTCTGTCTGTGTTCTCACATGGTAGAAGCAGAGAGGAACCTCATTTGAGCACCTTTTATTAAGAGCACTAATCCCATTCATAAGAGCTCCGCCCCCATGACCTAATTACCTCCCATAGGCCCCTCCTCCTAATGCCATCGCCTTGGGGTGAGGGCTTCAATACATGAATTTCGGAGAGACACAAACATTCAGACCATAATAACATTAGTTAATAGTTCTTAGCTATTTGTAAGAATGAGTTTCTGTGAATCCAACTATTAATAGTACTATCCCAGAAAAAGCAAATTTCAAAATATTAGAGCTTGAGATACTTAAAAAGTCATTTTCCCAGCTTCCTTATTTAATTAAAGAAACCGAAGTGCAGGGGAGGAAGGTAACTGAGTCCACGACCTCTCCAATAGGTACTAGTTAATTAGGAGCTAGAAACTGGGTCTTTCAACCATTAGTCTGAAGCACTATGTACTACAGTGTGCTGTTGTTTAGAAATCTCTAATGCACATTTATTTTTACATCAGGATCTTTTACCTGACATAAATATAGTTGCAAATAGAATAGCACATCAGTTGGGGCATAACCTTGGGATGCAGCATGACGAGTTCCTGTGCACCTGTCCTTCTGGAAAATGCGTGATGGATACTAGCGGAAGGTGAGGTTCAAACCATATAGAAAATACATTTAAATATTTTAGGAGTAGATTTTGGGTCAGATTCCATTATTGTAGGATATATTGTTATTCTGCGGAATTTCCTGGAAGGTCTATTACAAAACCGGGCATGGTCAGGAGTTTCCCTTTTGGGGCTAAATCTTATTAGCTGGTAATGTCTCTCTCTAATGATACAGTGAGAGAAATTCTAAAATTGCATCTAGGCAAATTGCAAAAGTACACTATGAGCAATTAGTACCAATCTCTCCCAGGGCTCTTAGGAGGGAATAGATTCTGCATGCCTTGTTTTGTCATCTGTGCTATAAGCTATAATGTCTTTCTTCATGTCTTTACTCAAAAATCATTTCCAGCATAGCCTTCCCTGGCCACCTGATCCAACTTTTGAGTCCTGTCTCATTACACACATATCCTGGCATTTCCATTCTCTCCTCCTTTCTTTTGCTTTGTTTTCTCTTCACTATTTATTACTATCTAAAATATTCCGTATTTTACATATTTAACTATTTATTATCTTCCTCTTTCACTACAATCTAAGCTCCATGAGGTCAGAGGGTTTTGTCTGTTTTGGTCACTGTTATATCAATATTGTCCTAGAAAAGTCCCAGGCACATGTTAGCTACTCCATAAACAGTTACAGAATAAATAAATGTCCAGCGTTTCCCCATTATACTGGGAACTACCCTGCAGCCAGATCCTAAGTCTTGCACGTCTTTGAATCCCTTCACAGCCAGAACATGTAATGCATTGTGTGTAGTAAGAAAAGTGTCTGTTGAGGATCAATGCTTCCACGTATTCATTAAATGAAGTAAGGTAGCTAACACACCCAAATGCAGTGGCCATCATAGAGTAAGAACTCACTAATATTTAATTTTATGTTATTATCTATATAATTAGTAGCATTTTTTCAGAGTCCCACCATCCCAACATAATAAGCGAGATTCTGAAAGTCCTTTTGTGTTTAATTATTATGTGAATAATAATGTCAAGGGAGTCAAAACAAAAGGAAGATGGAAGGGAGGTGAATTTCAGTTTAAGAAGAAATACATCTTATTCCTAAGGATGTATATGATATTATTACATAAATAGTTTGTTTCAAAAAATATTTATAAAGAACTACTGGGCTAAGCACTGTGTTAACTAGAGGTTATTTTAAAAAAAAGAATTGAACACTATATGGTCTTTGCTTTGAGAAGTTTGCAATCTTGCAAGGATGATAAACAAGTAGGTAGATTATTTTGAGAGGACCAAATAAAAAGGAATATGGGAGCAGCGAGCATAGACAACCGTTCTTCATTGTGGGATTCAGAAAGAATTTGCTGGAAGATGTATAGCCAGAATATTTGCACTAAAACAGCATGTCTTAGCTGTGTTTTGAGAAGATATTTTTAATAATAAAGAGCCCAGTTGCTGTTCTGCTCTAACAGTGAACATTTACATTTGGTTTTTCTAATTGCTTCGTAAAAGTTACAGAGCTGCTATACCACTATACATTGATATGGTTAATCTTATTTTTTTTACCTCATCTTATCTCTAGCATTCCTGCACTAAAATTCAGTAAATGCAGCCAAAACCAATACCAGCAATTCCTGAAGGATTACAAGCCAACATGCATGCTCAATATTCCATTTCCTGCCAAGTTCGATGATTTCCAATATTGTGGAAACAAAAAGTTGGATGAGGGAGAAGAGTGTGACTGTGGCCCTGTTCAGGTATTTGCAAATGATGACGTTGTCTTTAAATTACTAAGTTCATGGTCAGCTAGAACCTAGGCAGGGATGTGGCCATTAATCAAATCAGCCATGGTGTTTTGTAAAACTTTAATAAAAACTATGTTTTTTTTTTTTTTCCATTCGGAAACAAGCCTTGGTGCAGCCTCATTCCAAGGCTTCTTATCAATCATGTATAAAGATCTTGCTGAAGAGTAGCATCACATTTGCCTGGTTTATATATTAATTGTCTCTTCTTGTGAGAAGGACACATAGGTGTTCTTAAGTCTGACCTCTCATGCATGGTAGGAATCTGCTCTGCAAAATCCATCATAGTCAGTCAAGCAAGTTTACTCAGAGCCTTAGGAGGCTAGCCTATATCGTGGTTGGACAGTTCCCATTATTATAAAACCCTTTCTTAATAGAGTAGAAACCTTTTAACCTTTCACATATTTATTACAGTCTTGGTCTCTAGAACATTTAGAAAAAGCCATTGAGGCAAATTTTTGAATAATTCTTAATATGCTTTTCCCCAACGTAGAAGCTCTTTCTTTCACGAGCTCATCATATAGGTGTGTGTTCTAGGCACCTACTTCTCAAATTAATAAGTGCATATAAATCACCAGGGGTGTTGTTAAAATGTGGAGTCAGATTCAGTGGGTGTAGAGTGGGGCTGAGATTCTGTGCTTCTACATGCTACAACATTATACCGATGCTGCTGCTCTGAGGACCACATTTTTAGAACCTGTGCTCTAGACACTGCACAATTCCAAGAGGTCTAATAAGACAGAAATTAGAGACTCTAGAATCAGAGTAGGGGACAGTGAGCTGTCCAGAGGTTATAAGAACTAGTCTTTAAATGTCTCAGATTAAATATGTACAGTATCTTAATTTTGGAAACTGATCCTCTTTGGAATGGTGCTACCATTTCATTCTCACATGTGACATATCTTACTTGACCAGCCACAGACAATTTTCTCTGCCTTTTGTTCAAGCAGATAGGGCCTAAGTGACCCTCCTGATGTTATTATTTAATGATGTGTTAAAAAAAAAGAATGGTCAACCTGAAATACTTAGCACCTGAGCAACAGATGAAATCAGATCTTCAGAAGTTGTGTTATCTCATATCAGACTTTAGCACGGGGAAGCCACAAGACCCTTTGAGGGAACTGAGAATGGAAAATCACAAACTTTAGATTTTCTAATTCTGCCAATGAGAATCTATTAGACATGGTGTACCAAACAGCACGAGGGAAGGAAAACACAGAAAGACGCAAACACCAGTTCCAAATAGTAATCTTTATCTGTAATACCATAGCCAAAGGTTATGCATTAATATTTAACTCTGAAAGATTCCACAGCAGAACAACTAATTAACTCTTCAAATTGGAGTCAAACCAATTTCTGATCTTTAATTTTTGATTATTCCCAGGAGTGCACTAATCCTTGCTGTGATGCACACAAATGTGTATTGAAGCCAGGATTTACTTGTGCAGAAGGAGAATGCTGTGAATTTTGTCAGGTAAGATCTTTTGCTGGGAGAGGGTTTCTCTGTTTTCAGTGTAAGTGTATGTAGGATCAAAGAGCTGTCTGACCACTGCACAACCTATGCCACAAATTCCAGAATGGGGCTAGGCTTGCAAATACCCAACAGTGCCTCTTCTGAGAGGCTCCAACGTCTGAACATCGGTCTGGGGAGTGGAAAAGCTGGTAGGCAGCACTTCATGTTTTAGGAGGGAATCCCATGACCAACACTATTCTTGTTCCTGTGTAAATCGTTGCCAACCTATTTAACCTCAGCTGAGAGGAAAATTGTTATCCCAACAAGAGTAGGCTAAAAGGGAAAAGGATTGTATTGGGGTTGGGAAGTGGTCTTGGCTAGTAGAGGAGAAATATCCTGGGGAAGACAACCAGAAATCTAAGGGTTTATTGACACTTCTTTCACCCCACTGGATGGATTGTGAACTCACGAAGAAAAGAAACATATCTGCATCTTCAAATCCATCCATAGCCCAGCACGATCAAATGCATATGGAATGGCTGAATGAGAGAGTATCTCTATGCATTTCTCTCCAGATGTGAGAGTCCAGGTATTTTTCCATAGAAGGAATCTGATTTCTTGGGAATGGAGATTTCTCATTACAGGCAAAGATTCCCAGTTTGGGGTTAAGGTGTGTACTGGACCCTTTTGGATGAAGAGAAAAGATAATATAAATGAGAACACCTGCCCATTTCTCCATTTTATGTCCATTCCAGCTCTACCTAAGGCTGTTCTAATACCAAATTTCAAAAACACCATCTTGTCATTCCTAAAATTACATAAAAGCCAAGGCATTTATGAATAATAACAATTCTCAGTGGAAGGGAGAAAGAAGTGATGACCCATCCGTAATGCCTTTTTTAGATAAATTAATTGGGCCAACTTTCTACATACTTACTGAACCTTAGCTACCTAAATGCATCCAAGATTCATTCTATTTGTTTTTCTTGAACAGATTAAAGAAGCAGGGTCCACATGCAGACCAGCAAAAGATGAATGTGACTTTCCTGAAGTGTGCACTGGCCACTCCCCTGCGTGTCCTAAGGACCAGTTCCAAGTCAATGGATTTCCTTGCAAGAATGCAGAAGGCTACTGCTTCATGGGGAAATGTCCCACCCGGGAAGATCAGTGCTCTGAACTATTTGCTGATGGTGAGAGACAGTCAATGATTGATAAAGATAATATTGTATATTTCTCTGTATTGTCCTGTAGGATTTGGGTCAAGATTGGAGATAATTCCATATGTGGCATCATTCCAACGTATCGCCTATCACTTCTCTGGATGTTGCATCTAATATTAACTGACTAGCTCAGTATGTGAGCTAATGTATGTTATGCATATTTGATATATGTTATATATACTTTTGTCTGTTTCTCCTACTTCCTAAAATATCCTCCTGAGACAATAGGATAGTTTTAAAATTATGCTTTTTCCATTCTGCTTCACCTCTGCATGATATAACGTGATACTGAAAATTCAATTACATTAGAAAAGTAAGGTCTCCTATGATTCATGATGTTCATGCTCTCATTGTTTTACTTTTATCATGCCATTTTGCACCCCAGGGGCAAAAGAGAGTCATGATGTGTGCTACAAGATGAATAAAAAAGGAAATAAATTTGGGTACTGCAAAAACCAGGAAAACAGATTCATTCCCTGTGAAGAGAAGTAAGTGCCCTGTGGAAAAAAGTAAGTGCCTCCTCCAGGGTTTTGCAAAATCAGAGTGGCTCCTGTTCCATCAGCTGTTGACCTCTTTTTACTGAGGAGGTTAGGACGAGAGGGGAGCAGCAAAGGAGAGAGCCGGCATCCTGACAGCGTTAGCTGGTGTTTGTTAACTTATGGTCATGGAATATAAGGAGGAAAGATGGAGAAGACTGAAGATGCTTGGAAGAGAAAGAGTGGGAAAGAATGCTACTAAACAAGGGACTGGAGCAAACCAGAGGAAGGGGGAAATAAACAGAAAAAGGGAAAAGAAAAGGGAAGGAAAGAAGTGAAGCCATAAAAAGAAAACAAGGTAGAAGCTGAAATTGGGGGAGTGGGAAAATTTGGAAATTAGATCTGTTTTAGAAAGTTTATAGTATCTGCTCAATACATATTTTCTTTCCCTCCATTAATTGGTTCATTAGAAATATTTTAAATTCAGCTATTTTGTGAAGGTATGAGTTCCAGAAAGGAAAGGTGTCATTGGAAAAATTATCAAAAGCTGTTTAAAGCAGCTATAAGATGGTCTCTGTCTCCCTCTCTCTCTCTCTCTTTCTCCAGTTGAGTCATACTTTCAAACTTAATCTTTCAAAGGTTAGGGAATAAATTGGTTTTTGTAAATACTGAAAAAAAAAATCAGGCTTTTTTTCTTTTTTTAAAATATCTTGAACAAATCACATATTTAAAATTTGTTCTTGTATTTATTGGTTTCGCAAAAGAAGGCATCGTCATGTACGGTATTTGTAATTAAAAGCAAGTCATTTCTTTAAAAAAGGCAATTTGCAAAAAAACAATATGTTTTGGTCTTTTATAATTCTCATTAAAAGGTTATCTGGCAAATTAAAAAAAATGACAACTAATGAAGTTATGGACATGATTTTTCCTAATTAATGTGACTATAAAGTAGTCAAATATTCTTTATTTTGTTTTTATTTTTATTTGTGAGTGGAACCATTCTTCCAAGTTTGTTACTGACCTGCTGCAAGGATTTTTATGCGTCACAGAATGGGATTTGGACTGAAAACAATAACCACAAAAACCTATAGTCAAGTTCAACTTTGCTCCTAAATACATTAGGTGACAATGGATAATCACTTAATTTCCCCACCTTTCAATTGCTGCCTAATCTGTAAAATGAGAGTTATAATAACAGCAATCTCACAGGCTTGTTGTCAGAATCAACTGATGGTGCTCCATGCAAGAAAGAATAAGAAGGAAATCTTGGTGTCCTGATTAAAGTTATGCTTCAACTTTGATTTAGTCATTCAAATTACTAATGAGAAACATTCCTCTGTACAAACATTGATTTGTGAGAATCACAGAGAAATCGAAAGGAAATATGATCATTTACATCCTTTACCTACTCATGTCAGTACCCAGGGTCAGGACTTTGTCCAGTGGTCTTCTCTGTCTATCCTGACTCCTGCAACCTGCTGTCAAACCTGGGTCTCGAAAAAAGTGACCAGACCACTTCACTGCTACCTCGTCTCAAGTTCTATTTCTGGTCTTAAGTCTGTGAATACTGTTCCCTTTCCTTCAGAGATGTCAAATGTGGAAAGGTCTACTGTACCGGAGGACATCACTCATCTCTCTTTGGAGAAGACAAGACCTATCATCTCAAGGATCCAAAATGGAACCCCCAGAATGGCACCATCAAATGCAAAACCATGTTTCTATACCACAATTCTAAAGATGTTGGCCTGGTTGCCTTTGGAACAAAATGCGGAGATGGAATGGTAAGATGAAAGCCCTTTGTGTTATTAAAACTTCTTGATTCAGCCATTTGAAAACAACATTGGATGCCATAATTGCTTCCAAAGGGGCCTATAAATGGAAATGGAAAAAAAAATTGACAATTTTTTTATGAGGAGCAGAATAGCAATAACACTGTAATAAATATTCATTTTTCCTAATTTTAGTTATACCAAATGATATGTAATTGTGATAAATATACTTAATTAGTGTCTTACAATAGACAACTAATGAAATTATAGACAGGATATTTTTTCTAATTAATGTGACTATAAAGTAGTGAAACATTTTTTATTTTATTCATTCTACCGTATTTACTGGCCATGTACTAGGGTGCCAGAGACTGTACACCAAAGATGAGTGGACTGGAGAATTTCATACACTAAATTAAACGGATCATTACAATTCAACAAAAGTGCTTTCATAGTGGTATGACCAGAGCATGTTGGGAACCTAAAGGAAAAGTGATGAATTTGCTTATAGAACATAGAATGGTTCTTTAAATAGGTAACATTTCAGCTTTGGCTCGATGAACAACATTTGAACAATACAGAAAATGGGAAAAGACTTTTTAGAAAGAAATACTTATGTAATATGCAAAGGTACAAAGTGTATGGAATGTTCAGTTAACCAATAATTTGAGTATGGCTTGAGCTTTTGGTGAAATGGCAAAACGTGAAGTTAAGCAGACAGAATGAGGCCAAATTGGAAAGGGTTTATCATGCTGAGATGAAAACGTTAGACTGTATACTCTAAACAATAGCCAGCTCGTCAGGAATGTATGGAATGCATATGATACTTTATGAAAAAAATCAGCTATTTGAAACTGAATAGTTTCTCCCTGTGGTATGTCTTCCTCTGTCTCTATACACTACCACCCACAATATTACAGTGGAATTTGTAGAATTTGATAGAGAAATAAATTGGAAAACAAAAAGTCAAAATGTAAGAAAAAAAGAATTAGAATTTAATGATTTAATGGGCACTTAGATTTCAAGTCCATATGTTTAACAATACTGTTTTTCATTAAAATGATTAAATGACTATCAGCTTGGTAAGAAATCTATATTTGTGAAAATTAAGGTATGTTTACTAACCAGAAGCTAGAAAATTCAAGAACATTCAACAAGACAAAGTGTATGAGGCCTCAGGTTGAAGAAAATATCAAACAATTTGCTATTCACTTTGGATATGGAAAATTAGCCTGAGATATAAAGTGAAATTATAGCGTCTCCTTCATTAAGAGTGGGAGGGACTTAAAAGGGGGCTATTAGGGAAGCAGTTGTTAAGAAATACATCCTGCTCTCTTCAGTACATTGTGACCATGTGCCTGCAAATAGAGTGCCTGTTCCTTCAAGAGAAGGCTTAGGACAGAGGCACACCCATCACAGTGGCGCCGGTTCTTCAGCCAGTTACTGGCGAAGAAAGTCATGCATAGGAAATGCCAGTCTATGGGATATCACAGTGATACCAGTTAAAGAATTTTCCTTTCATTTTTGCACTGATATACTATTCTTAGACATAGCAAACTTAAAAGGCATAAAAATATGTTAGTTCTCTAATATTTATTTTTTTCCTGGATAAATTTTAATTTGGCACAGGAAGCTGGGGCAAACACATCACATGGCCCCAGGTGCCCTTTAGTTGAGCCTGATATATTTTGCATTTGGGGCCATCAGTAATCTGGACTCTGGCCATTCAAATAGGTGTGTAGTGGCATCTGGAGCACTTTTAGGGAGACTGTAATAATGGATTTACTTTTAAAATAGATACAGGGACTTCTGGTTCCAGGTGAGATGGAGTAGACACTTCTTCTGCAAAATACAGCTAAAAGTCTCAACATAATATATTTAAATAGCCTGGGAAGACCCTGAAATGTGGAGAGAAGATGAAATAGAAACCTTAGGAGCCAAGGAAACACAAAGCAGTGGGTTCCCTGGCCAACCAGCAGTTGTGATGTAATATATACTATCATACCAAATCAAAAAGGAAACTTCCTAGAAACAGAAGAAATTGTGGCAATTATAATTTTAGAATGATTTGATAGACTAACACTCAAAGAATTAACAAGGACATAACCATTTTGATAATGAGTTTGATATAACAATGTTTTCATATACAATACCTTCATCAAATACTTATAAAGGATTTCTCCATCCAAAAAAGATGCTACGTGTAGGATTCTACAATGGAAAAAAATTACATAATTTGTAATTAAATCACGTAAATTGAAATTATAATTTTACTTGCAAATTATGTGAAAAATTATACATTTCACATGCATTACATGAAATTACAATTGCACATATATTGTAAGCCATTCTAATTCATGTTGGTCACTTCATTTCTAGGTGTGCAGCAATGGTGAATGCGTGAACAATGAAAAGGTCTACAGTTCAACAAATTGCCACTCTCAGTGTGATGAAAATGATGTAAGATTTGACTGCTTTTTCAATTGATGTCTTACCAACCATTTAGGACTTTATTTCTTAGCCTATGTGTATATGCATACGTAGTTTTGCTGATTTTTAAATCAAATATATATTTGGGATCCATTTTTCACGTCATCAATTAAATTGATCCAAAGAGCCAAACCAGATATTACACACAGATAGTGCCAGCGTTGTAAGTAAATGTTTTATTATTGAACTGGTAATCTAGAAATCCAGCAATTTATGTACATATAAAGTTTAAACCTGAATTTTAAACTTGAATCTTTTGCAACATCCCTTATAGTTCAGTTACAGCAATGTCAACTTTAGATTAACACTTTTAAGAAAAACAACAAAACTTACGTTTTTTTTTTCTATCGACACTGTTCAATACCAGTAGTTACTAGCAGTTTGTGTCTGTGGGTATCATCTATCCTAAGCCTGATTAATCAGTAACACTATATAGTAACACTTATATATATAAACTTTAAAAATCTTCATAATAAATTTAAGAGGTGAGTACTATTCCTATGCCCACTTTTAAAGATGGAGAATCATGCACACTGATGTGCTATGGGAAAAGCTGAGATTTTAATCCAGAAAGATGACTCCAATATCTGTGCTCTTAACCATTACACAGTGCTCTTTGATGAACTAAACATTGTGCTACCACTTTTTCCTCACATCAGTATTATCTTATGATTACCAAGCTTAGAGTCTGCTCTTCGGCTATGATATGTCCCACTCTAGCTGACTCCAGCAAGGGCTGTTCATTTAAAAGTATATACTTTCTGGAAAGATAAAGCATGCTGTCTAGTTTATGCTTGAATTTGTAGGTACCATTCTCTTGTTCAAAGGCCGTTTTCAAAGGTGGTTACTTCTTTTATTTCATGTGCTTGTTTTTGTGCAACACTTATTTTGGTAGGCAGTTTAGCTAACTAATCAATAAAAAGGTTTGTGCGTGTTTGATGTAGAACTTGCAATAAGCTAAGTGAGCTACAAAACACAACTTATGCCAGTCATTTGATAAAATATGATTGACTGTTCTTCCAGGTGGATGGCTGTGGACTCCAGTGCCAGTGTGAGGAAGGACAGACACCTGTAGACTGGGAAGAAACCTTAAATGTTACCAGTGAGCATCCTAGAATATAATCTTACATATATCAAAGCCTACCCAGTGAGAACATTTCCCAAGTCTGCTACATACTTGTAATGTTTCTATATGGATTTGTATGGTCTTTTTATTATTTTGCATGTTTGGATATCCAAATTGAATTTGCTAACACTACCTTTTAGGAGTAATGTATTCTCTTCTAGCTAAATCAACCTCAGATCCTCTAAGAATCCTCAACATAACAAGGATTAATAACTGACAACCCAGACTTTTCCTGGTGATCATGGTTCCCTTAAATATAATGGAATTGTGGGTGGAGTGTCAATTGCTAATACAAATGATAGTTTGTATAATGTTTTGGATTTTCATTTTGTATAACAATAATTGAGAGGGGAGGAGAATTAAAGTCCTTTAGAAAGGAAGAAGCAGGATTGTAACAGCTCTGTTAAATGCTAATATTCCACTGTTCTACAACTGATGCTCTGGCTGAAGCCCATGTTTTTCAATATTGCAGATATCGCCATCTTGGTGGTTGTGCTCGTCCTGGTTGTTACGGGCATTGGAGTTGTCACATTATTAATTCGTTACCAAAAATGTATTAAGTTGAAGCAAGCTCAGAGGTATGTCTGCATTTTCCATGGGTTGAAATGGACTATTACTGAAAATATTTAAGCTTTGTGGCCATAGATGGGAGAATAGTAATGAGCCTCTTAATGAAGGTCAGGTAAGAATAGTAGAAAATCACGCTTTTACATACTTATCCAGATGATTCTTCCCCAGTGGGTCTCAGACTTTGTACACTTTGAAATTACCTCGGGATCTTTCCAAAAAAAAAAAAAAGCAACAAAACGCTGCTGATGTGGGTTCAGCACATTGTGATTTAGTTGTAGGATACAAGCTTAGCATCAGTATCTCAGACACCTTGTAGCTGATTTAGCTCTAGCCACAGGTGTATCCCATAGCTTGTGTCACTGTTAAATTTCCTTCTTGCCAGCCCACCTAGGGAAACCCTGGGCGTGGAGAATAAAGGATACTTTGCTGATGAGCAGCAGACAAGGACTGAGCCAGTCTTGCCAGATATCCATCCCCTGCATGTAAGAAACTTTTATTTGCAATAGTTAATTAATTGATTTTTTTTAAAAAAAGAAGTAACAATGTGTGTGTTTAAAGTGGAACTGACCCTAAGCTGAGTGAGGTGGGAATACTAAATGCAGATTAATAGTATCTCTTTTCACTAGGGGAGAACTGCTGAGTCCTTGGAGAACCTTCCAACCAGTTTTTCAAGTCCCCACTACATCACACTGGTATGTTCCTTGCACCTTTCCGTGGTTGTGATAATCTGGGTCCATTTCAATCATAACTTTGATGCCACTTAACCGTTTGTTGGTTCCTTAAAAAAGCCTAATGATATAACGTAGTTCTCCTATTTGAGGTGGAAATAGGACACTCTGGCTTAGAGACTTACTTTTTAGTGGGGTGGGGATTGGGGTGAAAAGAGTGAGGTGAGCCATGTAAGTCCTAGGACAAACTCCATCTTTGTTTAAAATGTTGGCATTTTGTTCACCATGATACACGTGTTTTCTTACAAATCAACTTCAAACTTTTCAAACTAACACATTAACATATTATTTATTGTGATCAGTGAGTTTGTTTTCAGTCCTTAAATTCTGCTCCTGAGTTCAATGCCTCATTCACCTCACCCTAGTCCTGGCCTCAGTTCTGAGGGGTAAAAACACAAGGATAGTTTTCAATGAGGCTTTGACTAGCCCGAGGGCTCTCCACGAGAACCGTCCATTAACCAAGGTGGTATAACCCTTGCATCAGTATTTATGAGAGAGAAGCAAACTAGCCAGATTAGCACACACAGCATTAAAGACTGAATCAAAAAAAAAAAAAAAAAAAGAGCCATTACAGGATCTCTAGGAATCACCAGAATTTCTAGAGTGCGTCTGTCCCTACATTGCCAGGGTCACACAGTGGAACATTTCTTACTCAGAACTAGGCGCCGAACACGCCGAGATTCTCAACTCTGTATTTTTAAAATTAGCAATTCTCATCAAGCTTTCTTTATGAGTGACTAAAAGGCTATGATTAGAGTACTTTTCAGTCTGCGATTCCACAGAATCCTCGGGTCACACAAAAAGATCCTAGAATGTGCTGGATTGTAGAGGTGGAGCTATGTGAACAAACCTCCCCGTTTTACATTGAACCAGTGCAGTGCATTTAAAAAAAAATCTGTTTTGTTGGAATTCCAATAGAGACATTATCTGAATGAAAACTCTAATGCTTTAAAAATATTTAAAATCTCTTGAATAATATATTCTAGGAAGGATTCACAAGTTTTATAAGGAATAATGGTATCTGATAAAACTTCACTTAATCAGAACTAGTCACTCCCTCCTCACTGACCCCCCAACACACATATGATCCCATAGTAATTTACAAACTGTCTGGATTTTTCACAGAAGAGATGGTCTGCGTGTGTGCGTATGTGGTCATTTGTATGTGTGCACATGCATGTTTGTGTTTGTGTGCATACGTAAGATACAGGGTACAGTTTCTGATAGAACATACTTTATTTATTATAGAAACCTGCAAGTACAGATTCAAGAGGAATCACAGATCCCAATCAAAGTGCCAAAGTGGTAGGTTCCCTGTGACACTTAGTACCCCTGGTTTTTACTTTTCGAATGCTGGTGTTTTTATGTTCTTTACCTACTCATTGATTGACTGGGGACATCCTCCGTACTCATCAAAAGAATAGGAGGGTTAAAAGTGTTTTCACTGATACGCTACAATTTCTAACAGATTAATTCTGCCGAGCATGTTTTAGTCCAAGAATCTTACGTGAGCCCAAAGGAGCAAGCCAGAGTCGCCACATATCTTAGAAATAACAAAAACATCACTTTTCTCTCAGACCTTTGCTGGCTGGGGTATACATACCCACTGGTTTTCTTCTAGTACGTTAAAGGACATAATAGTGCTAGTAATCACAGAAAAGGAACGAGTTTATTCATGATTGCTTTACGAAAGCTTTCACTTACCAAATCGATAAACGTGAATTATGATTTCACGTTTGAATGACTACGTCTATGTTGGAAAATGTATCCATACATTTTGATTTATGTCAAAGGAGAGACAAAAATGAGTTGGTTTGGTTACATTTCCAAGTTTTTGTTTTCATTCCTTCCTTCCTTCATTTTTGTTGAGTTTCTTCAGCTGACCAGGTACTGGGTTGGTATAAATCTTCCCTCTACAAAGTGTTCCTATAGAAACTCCTGCCCAATACAGACACACTGCCTCTGCTGGGTCACACGAAGCAGGACATTTTCTAATGATCCTTCTACTCCACGTGACAAGCCTGTCCCACAGAAAGCCTGTCCCTGTCTGCAAGCAAGGTGTTTGGCATCCTGTAGTGGAAAACAAAATTATTTCTTTTTCCCATGATAGGCCTGTTCATTCTATAACTGCTTCATTAGCATGGCTAAGGAAATCGAGAAAAGGGTGAAGAAATGTAGTACAACAGAATCCAGAAAGGTTATTCTAATTAATAGATATAAATGAGGAACTGAAATACACGTTTATAGATTTTGTAGAAAACAACTTATTTTTCGCCATCTGTTTCTATTTAGAGCTTGAAATTGGATATCCAAAATGGCTGTGCGAGGCTAGGTTGAGGAGTCCGGATGCAAGAGCTTCACAACCGTCCCCAGATATTTGCTATACAAATTTCTGGTAGTTTCTCAAATGTGCTTTATCCAGACAGAAACAACAACTTTCTGTGAATATTTACTTGCAGAATTTACAACCTGTAGCATATGCATGTGCTACAGAAAGAAAATTTCTTATGGTTTTTCAAATGCTTTTTAGCTTAATATTAACAGTCTCCTTGCTCTAGTATTTTCCTATAAAATGTTACTCTAGTTTCTTTTAAAGGAATCAAAACTCTGAGGATGGTAACATAATGTAAGAAGCAAACGTCACTTCTTTACTTCTTTCGAAACATAAAAGTACTTATTTTAATTTGAACATGGCGTCACTACCACTAATTCTAGTTTAAATGAAATTCTTTCCTGCAAAAATGCCAAGAAAGGCAGGGCAGGGTAGCATTGATTCCACTCATTAATTAAAAGTGAAGAAGGCAGAAGCATAGTCACCATAACTACAGAATAGTTCTTAAAATCTTGGTGGTAGCAACAAAGCAGGACACAAAATGCTCCTGCCAATTCTAAATTCCTAAGTTTGCCTTTCTAGAATTCCATAAGAAGCTAACAGAAGTTAGAGGGTTACGAGAATTTCAGAAAATTAACTCCAACTGAGAGGGTACTCCTAACCTCCTACAAAGCGTTTTCAAGATCCTTATACTCTATGGGTCTGAGTACTTGATGGGCAGTTTCTTTGCCGTCTCTGCCCTATCCCTGTTGGTTTGTTATGGTGTATGGGGGTGGCCTGAGAATGATGTCAGCTGTTTCTTACACAGATGCCTCTCAAGTGTTCTCTCGTCTTCTCTATTTTTTTTTTCTTGTGAACTGTTAAAGTTACATGCAATTTTTTTTCATTCATTGAAATAAAGTCTTCAAGTGCTAATTGAAAATGTTCTGACTCAATGAAATAAAGGCTACAATTGAAGGAAGAAAGCCTGTCTGTTGTCCTCGGTGACGGTTTTTGTTGCTATCTTGACTTGTTTATTTCTCCTGAAGGAGCGAGTGAATACAGCAGAAGACAGCAGTGACTCAGCACTTTGTCTCATCCGTGTCTGTTGTTCTACTCAAAACCATCGCTTTTAGAAAGAATATTGATAAATGAATATTGATAAAAGTCAAAGATACCAATTTAAACATTTAATGCAAATTTATGGAGGAAAAAAAAAACCCCGGAAATTCCATATCTGATAGGTATTAGCCTCATTAAAACAAACAATAATCTTCTGATGTACAAGTTTAAGGGTATCCGCACCTTCATAGTCTTCTGAACACCACGTGTTGATAGACAATGCACATTTTGGTGATATTGTCTTCCCTTCATAAAAGGATCACCTTCCTGGTTCACTATTTTTGTTACTGTTCCCATATCTCTTGCGAAACTCATCTCTCTCTCTCTCTCTCTCACACACACACACACACACACACACACACCCACACACCCACACACCCATGGCTGTGTCTTAAGTTCCACATTTAATTAGCTGCTAATTTCTGGTGATTATTTCTTCAAATTTCTTCTTCTCTGTCTCCAATAATAAATATCTCTGGTACCCCTAAATCCTCTGCCTCACTGCTTCCTGTCTAGATAATCTTGCTAGATTTCTGATCAGCGTTCCTTTTCTTCACATAATTCCAGAAGCCTTCTGACAGGTAAGCCCCTTTTCAATTTTAGGTAGTGTTCTCCATGCTACCTATCCCAGGCCATGGGGACTTTCCATTGCTACCACTGTCTGCTCTATTTCTGAGGGATCTTCCCCTTCCAATAGTCTCCACAGTTTCCAATAGTCTCCACAGTTTCCAATAGTCTCCACAGTAGGAAGCAATTTTCACAGCTTCTATTTACTGTTAATGCTTGTCCCCTTGGAGGCCCCATTTTCCATGGTTGTGGAACCAGTTTGGGGCCATAATTTCATAGGAATGTGTATCAGGTGTCCCAGCTCCATCCTCTGGAATGGGGGTGTAGGAAGAGTTGGAATTAAGTCACTCTGCTAACCAGACTCATCATCAATTTTTCGGTAATGGGGCTTGAATGTGTCCAGAACTTCCACACAAGCCCCCACGGTCTTCAATCCCAAATTAGACCCCAGTGCCACAGCTGCCTTCCTGTATCTAACCCCAGTTGCTGAGCACTGGGTCTCTAAGATCGTAGCCTTGCTCTGAGTGCCAGCCTGCCTAGATGCAGCCCTAATACTTTCTGGCTCTTGTCACCTCTGGGGATAGGAATCCTTTCCCTCGACTCCATAGTCGCTGACAGGAATCCTGTTGTGAATAGACAGACCACCTAGACCTGCCATCCCAGTCCTCTGCCTTGCACCGCCGCCCCCGCGGTCTTGCAGCCCTGACCTATACATGGACCTAGACCCCTTCCTGCTGCTAGAACTTGCCTAGACTCAGACCAAGGTTGTTATATCCTGGGAGGCTGTGTTTTGGGGTCCTGGGCCATCCTCTGCAGCTAGGTCATGGCCCCTCTGGCCTGGATAGAGGCAGATTTAGCAGGAAGCTGTGAAGCTTCGGGGCCTGTCATATGCACTGTTCCTTCCAGCACCTTTTATCTAATTTTATATTTGCACTTTTTTAATGGCCTTTAGTAGGCTGGATTTGGGTTGGGGAGGAGGAACCCAAGATGATTTATAAGCGAAAGTGGAAACAGACAGGACAAAGATGCATCTTAGCCAGCCTGGCTTGCTTGGGCAAGGAATGGACCAGCCAGGGATGGAACTGGGGTGGGGGGAGGGGGTGTTCTGAGAATGAGAGACGCACAGAAGGTTTGACAAGCTCTCCACACACCCCTGGGCTGTGCATAAGGTTGGGTACCCGAGAGAGCACCACAGAGCGTACAATCTAAGAACTGAGAACTGGCTGAGCTTCCACTCTGCTCCCCAACCCACATATGGCCCTCAGTGGCCCGAGGGCTGAAGTTTTACAGGCTCCTGGGCTTTAAGCAAAACCTTTGCCCAAATCACTGACCACGCTAACATGCAGCCCCAAGGGCAACCCACAGAAAAACAGGATAAAATATAAAAACAAGAGTTAAGACCTAAGAAGAGCCATCTGTTGCTAAATACTTCATGAAGGCAGCTGTGAGGAGGGCAGGGGAAATAGACTCTGCGGTTTAAGTCCAGGCAAGTCACTTTTTAAAACTCAGAAAAATAAATCAGAATCCGTATTTGTTATATTATCTAAATGCTGTTGTCCCAGGGAATCTCAAGGATGTTTTCATATCAGTTCTGCCAGGAATGCAGCAATGGTGATACCAAACCAAACAAAAACCTTCAGCCACTAATGACTACCACCTGCATTCCCAATACAGCGTCCATTATTCTCGAATATCCACCTTCTCCACATAGCCGTTCTGCCTTTTTCTCAAGGCATCTGTCCTTCCAGATGATTACAGAATTCAAAAGCTCGCAGTGGATGTGCTAAAACTGAGAAATATTCTAAGAAAGGTAATCACTCCTTTTATTAGTGTGCAAGTATCTAGCTACCTGACAACCCATCGATGAAGTTCACGGAACAACCACTAGGTGGCCACATAGCTAACGAAATTGCATTTTAGCTGGAAAACTGCTCAATGCTTCTCTCCTTTTTCCAGACAGCACGAGGCCTTCAAAGTCATGACTTTAGATACATTTACTGAGAAATTTGATAAACTTCATTCTTGATTATTAAAGATGGAAATCTGAGTGCATCCTGCCAGACCCCACTTTCTTCTCTGCCAGGGTGGTGGATAGAAGTACATAGGGTCCGTACCCCTAAACAAAAGGAGAGCTGAGTTGACAGCTGGATTTTGAATACAGGTTTTAAATTGGCAAGATCAATCCTCCTTACTCCCAGTTATGAAGTCCAATCCTCTTGATGTTGGTGTGTCCATAGACCCAAATAACCGGTGTCCCCAAAACTATCATGGGTGGGTGTCTAGTTTTTGTTTTTTAATTATATCTTATCTATTTTTTTTTTTTTTTGAAGGCCAGCAAATTAACTCTGCTTACTGCTGCCATGGAAACCTGAAGAGCTGCCCCTTCTCCAGGGATGTGTAATGGATGGCAAATGTCAGGAGAAGCTGGCGCCTGCGTCACTTACCTGCCTATGTGGTGGACTGTTGATGACAATCGATGTCCTCTGCTAATCATCGCCAAAGAGTGAGAAATATTGATTAGATTCCTGGGCATATTGGAAGCTTCCTGATCACTTTCTAACTGAAGGTCAGGCTTTTAGGAAACCCAAGAGCAGCTATATTGGGAAGTAAGTGTCTCGTGGGTTTGACAGAATCCATTAACGCCCTTCTCCAGGAAAAGCTGTAACCATGAGCTACATGTAATGGATATTGATTGCAAAGACAAGAAGATACATATAACTTTAAACCTCAGGGGTCTCCAGGCACAAAAGATATAGAAAAGGGGGTCTTTAGGATCATAGGATTTCTAGCTGTGAAGAAATTGTATCAGAGCTGTCTTTAGAGAATCTTAGACAAGTGAATTCCAAAGCTAGAGTCTCTTGCTCAAGGATACCAACAATTTGCTACAATGAGAATAAACATAGCATTTATTGAATGCACGCTATTTGTCAGACACTGTTCTAAGCATGTCATATGCATCGTTTCATTTAACTTAAAACAATGAGTTCACTACTAGTATTATTCTAGTTGTACAGCTTGAGAAAATTAAAGTCAAAAGACATCAAAAAGATTGCCAAAAGAGAGATAGTTGATTAAGTAGTAGAGTCACTATTTCAAGCCAGGAAGTCTAGCTCCAAAGACTGTGCTTTTAAATCATTACTATGCTGCTGGTATAAATACAATTTTCATAGCCAAAAGTATAGCGCCCTGGCCCACTGAAAAAAATTCAGACCCGTGTAAGTGAGATTAATATATCTCACTTCCACTCTCATCTTCCATCCACCAGACATTCTCAACAGTGATACATGGGTTTATATAGCAGGAAGGAAAACCAAAGCCCGGCAGCAGGCACCTCCCAGTTCAGCAAGACCATGGGCTCAGATGCTGTTGTCCAAGGCAGAGCTTTAGTGGGGATGGACTTGAGACTTAAAAACCTTTTGCAGCTCTCATAGACCACTTCCCAGCAGGTGATTTGTGATTCTGGAATCTTTTCTTTGTTTTATAATGATCTCAGATTCTCAAAGATGCCTTCCCAACAGAACAGGGCTCTGTCTGAGTGGCATTTTAATTCAGCTCAGTGTGCCTGGGTAAGCTGTCTGTGGCTGCCTCTGCCATCGCTGTACAGGGAAGGGAAGCCAATGGAATTATTGACTTTGGGCACCAGCCAGTGGGCCAGGGGATGGCCATCCTCGCAGTAATGAGTGAATTCTAGCTTGATTGGTTGCCTCAAGGGCTGGTTGTTTAAAAGAGCCTGACATCTCCCCTATCGCCCTCTCATACTTCCCTTTCGCCATGTGATCTCTGCACATGTGGCTCCATTTCCCCTTTTTCCATTAGTGGGAGCAGCCCGAGGCCCTCAGCAGAAGCAGATGCTGGTGCCGTGCTTCTTATCCAAGCTGCAGAAATGTGAGCCAAACAAACCTCTCTTCTTTATAAATTACCCAGCCTCATGTATTTCCTTAGAGCAACACTAAATGGACTAAGATACCTCACGTTATCAGCATCAGCCCTTTGCTATCGATGTTATATGTTAATAAGCCTGGGATGGGGAAATAATGGTTTGAGTGACATCCTGAGTTTCCAGGTCATTCTGTCCTCTCCCCTAAAGTGCTGACTCAGAGGCCTGCCTCGTCAGACCCACTAGGGAAAGAAGCTGGAGATTAATTTGATCTTCTCTGAAATGTCTCTGACACTCTCTGAAGAAGGACATTTCCAAAGTTTAAGATATCATTACCTATTGCAGTGTTTGATTGGGCTGAGGGAAAGAAGAAGTAATCTCCTAAGTAGCACATTGAGCAAATCTGATGCCTCTGTCTTGAGGTACTGCCAACGACAATTCAGAAGAGAAATAAATCAATTCGTTCCATCTCGTTAATGCTGCCTCGGTGGCTTAACAGGGTTCTATGCTGAAAATAGCACAAGCTGGACACTGTGACACTCAATATCCCACCTTCAGAAATGAATTATCAGGCACAATCAGATGCCGTAGTCCTGCTGTGGTTCACTCGGATCTTGAAGTAAGAGAACACTTGAGCTCAGGAAGAAAAATGATAAAATGGTAGAACTACATGACATCGTTTCCTACATCACAGAATAGCCAAAGCCATGATCTTCTTCACTAGGCTACCCCAGTGACTCTTCTAAAAACAAACAAACAGAAGTAGAGACAGAGACCAAGAATACTTGTAGATTTCAGAGGAGAAACCGGCATAAAAATAAAATAAATAACAAATATGGACTGACTACATTTAGGCTCTGTTTACTTATTCATTGTTCTTTCAACATGTACTCATTACATACTCTCTGTATTCGAGGTTTGCTGGGGACGTGAACATATACAGATGTATAAAGCTCTGCCCTGAGCAACCTAAGCCTCATGGGAAAGCAAAGCAAGTTTCTAAATGGGCAATCATAAATTAATGTGATGGATGGTGCAAAGGAGAAAAGAAGTAGGAGACTTATACTATTTGTTGGATGGAAAAGCCTTCAGCAAGGCAAATTTTTATCAAGATGTTAACAAATGTTCAAAGGTTTGCCAACCACAGAATTAGCATTCCAGGGAGAAGCAGAGAGTCTACTGCATACCAGAGTTCGGTGGGTCCACTCATGGTCAGTAGGTTAGCGTAGTGGAATCCTGCAGTATATAGGAAAGCACAGTATGAGAGTAGACTGCCTTTAAGATGACCATTGTGTACTCTACACTGTGATAACTATAGTGTATTCTACACTGTGGTTATCTTAAAGGCAATGGACTTATTAAGCTGATACAAATGAGGGTAACATGGTCAAATTTGTGTGGAGCAGTGGTTCTCAACAGGGGTGATTTTTCTCCTCTGGGGACAATTTGGCAATCTCTGGAGACATTTTTGATGGTTGTAACTGGATGGGTTGGAGGTACAACTGGAATTTAGTGGGATGAGGTCACTGATGCTGCTAAACATCCTACGGTGGGCCCGGCAGACTCCAGCCTCCCACTCTTCCCATCAAGTGATCATCAGACCGAAACGTCAGTAGTGCCAAGGTTGAAAAACGTTGTACTGGAGAGTTTAAAACAAAATTTTAAATGAAGTTATTTTAACTCTAAGAAAAAATATATATGATTAAAGAAATGTAATCACAAATATTACATAGTTCAAATACAAGAAATATTTAAAACAATTGTGCTATAACTGTTTTGGAAAGAGAAGTATTGAGAGGAAGAAGGTTAAAAAATGACAAATATGTATCTTTCTCAGTTGAAAGGTAGTAGATAACTCCTAAAACTGACAAATGTACAAATGAAGCGTAAGTAACTTATTTAGAAATATGGAGGCAGCTGATAGTGGGAATAACTAAAAGTATCGAATGTCTAGTATATAACACATAGGACGCAGGAATGGGAACTTAGGGGGCAGAGGCTCCTGTCTTTCATTAAAATCTTTGAATATTATTTGATATTTTAAACTGTGTGTACCTTTTATGGAAAATCATTTTTGAAGGAGGTAAGTTATCTGTCCATCATGAGACTCAGTGAGCTAATTAAGCAAATAGAGTTCTGGTTCATATAAATAAGTAACAAACAATTTTGATAAAAAGTTAATATCTTTATTTTCTGGTTGAAACACCAAGAGATGAAATTTTATATATAGATAGATAGATAGATAGATAGATAGATTTTTTTTTTTTGTCATACATGTCTTTCCTACTACTTTAATCTGGTTTTCCTAGTGGAGAATTCAGGCAGGGTAGGCTGAGGAGCTGTGTCCACAGGGTTGAGTCAGGGAGCACCAGGCCTGTCCCTTTGTCGTCTCTGTGTAGGGCCATAGGCCAATATAAAATCGTGACTGAGAGACAAAGTTGAGGCCGAACCAGAGAGGCATGTGAAAAGTCAGTCTTTAAAATTGTAATAGAATAAATATACTTGAAAGTCAAAGTTTGCTTTAGAGGGCACAACTTAAAAAATAAATTCGAACCTTTTTTTTTGATTGCCAATTTTTATTTTTATTTTTATTTGTTTTTAAATTTCAGAATATTACATATAATATTTAGCTAAATATAACTTTCATTATGTGGTGTCATGTTTGATAATATCTCTCTAATGCTTATACAAAAACGTAAGTTTGCGTAATGATCGAGCAATGCTGTACGTTTTAATCTACGCGTATATTCTTGGTTCCTAAGGATGATATTTCTGCAGCACTTTGTTATGTATTATGTCATGTGATTCAATACAGACGAATTTAGTAAGATGGAAAAAAAATAAAATTGCAATAGAGGAAGCATTAAGAGGCCACAGATTGAAATCAACTGGAATTGGAGAAGCAGGCAATTTGGTGAGAATTGGCTGGAATGAGAGAATTGGTTGGAATAAATAGGAGTGTCCTGGAATAGCTCCAGAGATGGGAGCCAATGTTTGCCACTAGGCTTGTATGAATTCTCCATACAGTAATACGTTTGCATGTGTGAGCTCATGCATTCAAAGAGGATGGACAAAGGATTCACATAAAAGGGCTCAAAATTTGAACAAATGTGTATGTAGATAAACATACAAACCACAAAGGATAGACTGTTCTCTGATTTCAAAATTCAATCTGAAGCCTCTGCGAGCCATCCAAATCAATGAAATAGGTGATATTATCAGTCTGCAAGCGATCAGGACAAAACTCTCCTTTGCTGCAACGATGAGACAGCATCTTTGGATGATGGCATCACTAAACATTTAGCTCGCTTAACAAAATATCTGCATTCTGCTTTGACTAAGGCGTCTAGCACTGAGGGCTTGTTTCTTCTGGGTGCTGGGCTTTCAGGAACACTGCTAATAGAGGGTTGCTAAAATCAAGGCTTTGGTGATAACACAAGAAATTTTTAAAGAGATTTACTATTTTAATTAGATGCAGTGATTAGAATGTCTTGCATTACATTATCGTACTTAGAAGATGATAGTGCAATTTTCTTTTAATCACTAAGATAATTTTTATTAACATATTCAGAGGATGTACACATATATAAGAGAAGTTGGAGATGGTTTTTAGAAGAATAGTTATGGAAACTATTCTTCTACAAGAAAAATTTAAAAATCCACTAAGCTAATGATGTTAATACTTGCATTCATTTGATTAGAAATTTTTCCTTTTTCACAGTCAAATTTCTCAACTACGTATACATTAAGTGTGTAACTTTTTTCCCTCATTATAAGAGTTGCAGAGTTGTTCCTTAGGGTAGTTGCATTCTGGCAAGGTATTAGAAATAAAAGAAATGTAAGTTTAGCTTTAGTTTTTTTTTTTTTTAACAAGGCCAATGATAGCCAAGGAAATGTCAATATTTCTATAGGTTCTGAGAGTATGATTGGAGAAGTCATGTCAAGACAGGATCAGCAGTAGACTTTGGTGCTGAGTGGGTTTGAGTTGGCTTAGGAGATGGGAATGTATTTATTTGAAAGGAAGCAGAAAAGATGTTCTAAATTATCCTTGTTCTCAGGCACTGTTAGCCCATTTTGTGTTGCCATATAAGAAATAACTGAGACTGGGTAATTTATAGATAAAAGAGGTTTATTTGGCTTACAGTACTGCAAGGTATACATATATATATATTTCAAAGCCTTGGTTCTCACTTTTAGTGCTCTTTCTCTCTAATTCATTCTAATTCATTCAAAGTATCAAAGTAACTGTAATTCCTGTTCATGGCATCCTAACATCCTTACCAGTGAGAGAATATATACCAGGTATAGAAAATTTAACAGTTGTTCTTCCTCGGGAATTGAGATACTCAGACAGCAGCTTCCAGCAATGATACTAATTGTCATCTTTTTTTGTGTTATTCATTAGAAGTTTTATGTGGATAAAACAGCCAAAACCAAATAGTTGTTTTGATCTATATATACCTGATGTTTACATAAAATTCTAGCTTTCAAAGGCTGTTGAGCCATCAGCAAATATGTAATTGATACCTACTATGTGCTCAGCCTTTAAAAATACTATTAAATATACATGGTTACTGTAAAAATGAAAATTAGTTCTTTGCCGTCTATTTAGATGGTGAAAACAAGATCCACTGATACATAATCCAAAAGAGTATGTCATTCAAAACTGGATGCTAGGTCACAGTAATATAAAGTGTTACCTAACCCAGATGTCCCACCTCTCCCCATACTGTGACTTCAGAATAGAGGCAGAGGAGTGAAGCCTTTAAAACTGCAGACTCTGCCGGAAAACCTCCCCAGCTAGACCCGTCAGCTGACACCACGAGACCTCTCTGTGCTTCCCCCCAAGCGTCACTTGCAGGCATTATTCTGTCCTCTAAATGTCCTCCGTTTATTTCTGGGAGTCCCCCGGGGGTTTTCATGTGTGTCCGGCAGATCACAGTGTTGGCTGCAGTCACGCAAGGAGTTCATCCTGTTTGTCCCCCAGGCTCATGCTTGCTCCTGTCTGCTGCCTCCTCTCTTTGAGCAGCACAGTGCATGTCCCTTCTCCCGATGTTCAGAACAGTCAATCATCAGCTGCCTCTCTGGGAGACTATGTGCCCCTCAGATTCACTTTCCACCCTTTTCTCTCATCCAAGGCTGCTGACTCCTATGGACTGCAGCAGTGAACGTTTTCTCGCTCCAGCTTCCTTATGGGTTTGTCCAATAGGAGACGACAGGTAGGTTTGGGGAGGGAGGATGCATTGGACTTTTATTCCCCCAACTCCTTCCACCCAGGGCTGTAGGGCGGAAGTTGCTGTGATGCTCTACCAAGGTCCACAGGACTTGTCAGGCAGCCCTCTCCCCTACTGCAGTCTCTCTCTCTCTCTCCCTCTCTCCCTCCCTATCTCTCTCTCCCCACCCCCATCTCTCTTCCAGCCACGTTCCTTTTCTTCATCTCTGCAGGGTAATGGTGGTAAGCACCAGTTGCTCTTCACAGCCTTGGGCTTTTTCGTTACCCTTTTTGAGTTTCCTGAAACCCTAAATGATACCTTTCTACAAAATAGCAAACCCTCCTCCTCCTGCTACGCCTTTCATTTCCACCTATCAATTAACCACATCTGAGTGCTGTGCCCGTGACCCACCTGGACTCTGATTGCTGTGATGCCCAAATTCTGCTGAGTTTCACGCAGAGCGACGAGAGGGAGAATATCCAGCCTTCTTTCCCCTTTGGTGTCTCGTGCAACCATATGGGCCCAAAGCAGATCAGCTGATATCCAGGTAAGTCAAATAGTTACACTAAATCTCATAAAACTCAATTCCCTACAGTCTTAGAAAATAAAAATTTAAAAGGAATCAAATCTTTCTTCCTATCCTCCATCCTCCTCATAGGCCTTGTTCCTAATCTCAGCACCCCTTCCAGGTATAAAACAAAAATTACGTTGCCTGCCTGTGGACTCCAAGAGGCACAGCTGATGGAATTAAGAGTTGAGATGGCTTGGTTTACAGGGCACTAGCTTATCCAAGCAGAACATTCTCAGTTCCAATAATAGCAGGAAGGAGGGGTAAGAAATACGTATCTCTAGTGAGAATGGCCTTTATCAAAAAGTCCCAAAACAATAAATGTTGGTGTGGATGCGCAGAGATAGGAACACCCATACACTTCTGGTGGGACTGCAAAGCAGTGCAACCCCTACTCATCCACAAAAACAATGGTGATCTAGCACCTCTTGTAGTATCCTGGATAGATCTGGAACCCATTCTAGTAAGCGAAGTAACACAAGAATGGAAAAACAAGCAACACATGTACTCACCATCAAATTGGTATTAATTGATCAACACTTATGTGCACATATAGTAGTAACATTCATCAGGTGTAGGGCAGGTGGGAGGGGAAGGAAGGGATAGGTATATTCACACCATCTTGGGGATGGACACGCTTGAAGCTCTGACTCGGGTGGGACAAAGGCAATATATGTAACCTAAACATTTGTACGCCCGTAATATGCTGAGATAAAAAAATAAAAAATAAAGACAATTGCAAGGAAAAAAATTGTATGCCAGAAGTATCTTTATATATATATATATATCTCCAATTGTCTTCTTAGTCACTGAGTTGTTTTACAAATGTTAATAAAATAATAGTAATAGTAAAAATAAAAACAAACTTATGTAGAACTTAAAAAAATGCATAATGATGAAAATTAGACAAATCAGAAAAGGTTGTATGGATGAGATGACATTGATTTGACAGGTAAAAAGGATTAAGGAATTTAAAGAGTATTTCGGGGAAAGATAACATTTATGCAGAGATAACGAGGTAGGACATTAATGCATTGAGAGGAACAGGGTTAGGGAGCCATGCAAGGTGAAGCAAGATGGGTAGAGGAAGCCACTTGATGGAAGATCTTGGAAGTCCCGTGGAAATATTTAGGTTAGATGTAGTTATCGACAGGAAAAAATCGAAGTTATGAAATCGACCTGCAGAGAGTCCACTGGAAGGATTCTGCTAACTCTAGCAATTTTGGTTAATTTAATAAGCTCGTGGAGTTCTAGCATTGCTATCCTCATAACGACCCCTTTAGACTTTCTATATGTAGAAACCAAGCCCATTCTTCCGTGATAGCACATCTGGAGGTCTTTCGTTAAGGGAATCTTGCAAAGAATTATGGCACTTTGAGCTTAGCTCAATAGAGGAGAGATGGCAGATAAATAAGCTTGGACATATTCTGCACCACTCAGAAACTGCAAAGCTGTCAAAGTGTCGTCAAATGTTTAAGAAATACAAAATTTTTGGAGGAAAAAAAACTAATATGTTTAGAATACTTTAAAAAGGCCAAGTTCTGTGCTATGTTCTTTGAATTTGCTTATTTAATAACAGCTTTACTAAGTCTATGAGTGTAGTAGTTTGCTCAGGATGACACAGAAAAAGTTTTAATTTGGGACACTTAATCTTGAACAGTCAATGCCTTTCACCTGGCACAACTGAGCAGACATAGTTTCTTTGAATGTCTATGTGTTCAACCCAATAGCTCTGGGTTTTCTTCTAAGAATTTTTAGCAGGTGTACTGCAAAGCTAAGCTCCTGCCTACTTCTAATCAGTCCTGTGTCGCTCTGGTCTCTACATCAAGCCTCTAGCTAAAGAAGATCCACTCTATCTACATATACCTTTCCTGACCCTTTTATTGAGTTTCCTCATCTATTTTTAATTCCTTCATTGTGTGTGTTTAAAAGAAAATAAGATCTGATGTCACTCATTCATTTGTACTTTTATATATTTTAGTACCTCTTACATGCAAGGCATTAATATAGTTAGATAGTTAGGATCTCCGGCTCATCTTGGGACAAGGGTTCCCTGCTTTGGTGTTATTTTCAGGAATTGCTCCACCTGGGAGGAAGGATAAGTGTGGGCACTCCGTTTTGGTGTCACCCCGCCCTAATCCTATCCCGAACAACTGCTATACCTGGGGAAGAAGGAATGTTTTATCAATCTGGGAACTCCCCAGCCCAGGCATAACAGGATTTTGAAAGTGACCTAGAGAAACCTAAGGGTAATTATTATGCCATTAGCTTGAATCTGCATTGTGGTTCATCCCCCCACCCCAGGTGGGCTTTCTTAGAGGGAGCTTGTATATGCAGATGGAATTTTGAGGACATCTGTTGATCATTTGATATCATCCCACACCTCAATCTGAGACGTCAGGGAGAGAGTGGGTCAGTGAGTGAGTTGGTCTGTCTCTCTCCACTCACAGAGACAGACCCGTTTTATTCTACAATAAAGAGCTACTCTTGTGAAACTGCTTCCTGCGCTAGGTTACTCCATTGTATTGGCCCTGCTGGTGATTTTTCCACGCAGGGAACCAGAGGACCAGGATAATAGTCTGGATTTGACACTTTGGTCTGTCTGGTCATTCTTTGGCCAACAGCACACCAAGAACGGAGAGCAGGCTGCCACTCTGATGATAAGAACTAAAAGAAAAAAGAAAAAAACTCCCTCACTCAAGGAGTTTAAAATAAAGCGAATGAATGGACAATTTAGACAAAAAAGGCTATCGATCCTCCAAAGTTTTATATTATATAGTGAATATCGTATGTTGAATATAGCCCTGCAAAACATGGCATGTTGAATGTAATAAATTGTATGTTCTGAAGGATTTGAATGCCAGGTTTAAGGGACTTCAAACGTATCTAGGCACTGGAGAGCCATTTCATATTTTTGAGCAGAAGAGGCATTTTAGTATCCCTTAAATGTGTGTAGTTCCAAATACAACTGTGAATTTGTCTATACTATCACTGTATATAGGATAAAAACATAGAATTTAGAACTGAAAGATACCTTTAAAATTACCTCGCTCTAGCCTTTCATTTGACAAGGAGGATGTTTAAGCCCACAGAGGAGAAAATTACTTACCTGGATCTGACAGGGCCTGAATTCTACATTTTCTAAATTTAAGTTTCCTGGTAGATTGTCATTGAATGGAATGTCTGTTAATTCCAAGTCAGTACTTCATAGGGTCTTTGTGACCACTGAGTCATTATCTCATTAGCTGAATAAATAATAGTTTGAGTACCGTGCTGTGTGCTGGGTATAATGAGAAAAGCCCCAGCCCTAGAAGAAACTCCTTAATGCCGGAGAGGCTGAAATGTAAAGCAATATGTGTGTTAATGCATTTGAATTCACAGGGTGTTAAGAGAGAATAATAAATATACTGAGGCATCTTCATTACACAATACACTTAAAATGCATGGATATTGCATTAAACACTCCAAATGAAATGCTGTTGAATATGTACGACATTGTTGCAAAACCCTCAAGATCTTGAATAGCTTTATTAATGATGCTGTTAGAAAAAGGCCGCTGCATCTGCAGGCAGTGTTCCTGTTTGGAATAAGCTCATTTGTGCTTTCCTCCTCAGGGATGGAGCCATGCTATGCCATCGGCCAGGGCTGCAGAAACTGCTCACACTAGATCCTCATTCGGGAAACGATAGAGATATGTCTCTTGCCTCCTCTAAAACCGTAGAACACTTCCGTAGCACCTGGCCAATTTGCTGAGCTGCAGAAATCTCTCTTTCGTGAAGGACTTTTACTTCACAAATACAAAGAGTGCTTCAAGGCTGTAAAGGTCATTGGGCCATTTTCCTTAATTTTTTTCAGATGAGGAAACCAACATTCAGAGAGACTGGATGACTCCAAGCAGAGAAGCTAGGACGAGAAAGAATGACACCAACAGGGTTTCCTCTTTGGGGCACCTGTGCTGGGAATGGCCATGTTAGTCTTTCTCCTGTATTGATACCTGCCCTCTGCTGATTTACATACAAAACCTTAGGAAAACCGTAAGTTCTGCTACGTACTTGGCCTAGGTTATCTCATTCAGTCCTCGCAAATCTCTGAGGGGAGAGGGTGTGTGTGTGTATGACTATCTTTATTTTGTAGATTTAAAAACTGAGGCTCTGAGAAGTCATCTGTCCAGGTTATACACCTAGCCAGTGGCAAAGTTGAAAATAAACTCTGGTCTCTCCAAACCCAAATCCATGCTCTTCACATTTCACCAGATTACTTGTTGAAAGTATCAACTCTGCCCCCAAAATTAAGCAAAAGCAGTATTTCTTTTCATGCAAGGTAATCAGATGTATTATAGTTCTGGGTTTAGAATTAACAGACCTATGTTTAAATTGATACGGCATTTTGTACTTGCCAAATGTTTTGCCTTTTTTTATTGTTTGCCCAGTGAATTTTTGCAAGTCATAGTGGCAAAAAAAAAAAAAAAAAAGCAGAGAGTAGGGGTAGGGGCTTGACCAGCATTGGCTCTGCCATTCTATGGCCTCAGAGGCAGGATGGATTACAACTTTTAAAGTTTCCTGAGTTTTGTCAATGTCCTAGATTGATAAACCCACCCATTGCAGCTCCAGAGGTGGCACGGAATTCTCAGGGCCATTGAGAGCTGTTCTCTAAAATACCAGGTCTCTCTGTCAAAGAGCAAAATGTGAAACATTACAAAGATAGATCTGGGAGTCACAGAAATGAATGTTTGTGATTTGTAGAAGGCTCATTACCATGCTGAAATGTCAATGCCTCCTTGCAAACTAATGAGCCATTGGCCTTAAGTCACCTAATATTATGTAATGTAATAAAAACCTATTGGGAACGGGGGAAGCAGGAGATAGTGTCATGGTGTTACAACACTTCTGTATGGTGGCCAACACAGGGACTGCTTTCACGTTCGTTCCCTTTGGCTTCATTGATTGTGCCGTGTGAATTTACATACACACAGCGTGGGTATTAATCTGGTTCACATTGCAATGACCTCTGATTAGCAGCACCAATTTTCCTTCAACTCCAGTCTCCTAGTTCCCAGAACTGAATATTTGGGAAAGGTATATTTAAGCAAAATGAAGGTGCTGCAAGGTTGATCTAAAACGTGGGCGTTAGTTTTCTCATCTCCCTCCAGCTACAGAAATAGATAGGCTGTAGAGACCCAGTTAGTTAGATCATAAGGAGAATAAAAACAAGAAATGAAGTAGTGACAAAGGAATTTTACCAGCAGATATGAAAAAGTTGCAGGAACAAATTCTTCTATAAAACATTTTGGCTAAATATCTACAGGGCTACAATTAAAGTCTAAGCCAGGTGCTAGAAGAACCTGAACTTGCTCCTAGCTCAGCACTGATTCTTTGAATAATCTTAGACGTAAAATTTGAACGGGGGTACCTATTTCTGTATCTGTAGCTTGGGACATATATTTAGCTATCTTCTGACAGTGTGTCTTGGGCATATTCACCACACTTAGAGCCACACAGTATCTAATTCATAGGAGATACAAGAGTTAGGTCTATCGGCTAAATTAGGATTTGGTCTTCTTATTACCTGTAGTGTTCACACATCACTAGGAGGCAATATAATATGGTGGTTTAGTTTATAGGTTGGGCCAAGAAAATCTGTATCTGACTCATCCTTAACTGCACAACTTACACATGTAAACCTGGTCAAGTTCCATAATCATTCTGTGCCTTCTTTCCCCAAAGGTAAATTGTAATAATAGTACCTACTTTATAAGTTTGTTATAACGATTGAGTTACTATACGTAAAGCAATGAAGACAAAACCTGGCACGTAGAAAGCATTAGCCCATGTTAGCAAATATGACCTTGTTAAAAAGAGCTTCATTAACTGGAGGATTCCTTTTTTTTATTCTATTCCTGGGAATATTCTATTAAAAATATTTATGATCACTGAAATTGCTCGGCAAAGAGCAGGGGAAAAATGAAGGCAACGATTAGCAATCAAAGAGCAAAAGTAAACATCTTGCATATCCTCAGATCTCCCAAGTTGATCTCACGTCCTAGAATACAAACAAATCAAAGCATTTTAAGGAGACTTCTTCATAAAACACAATGTATTACTCATTAACTGAGGAATGTGAAAATGAAAGGCATTTTCTCACAACTGTAAAAGGGAGCTAAAGGGAAGGTATGCTATGTTTTTCTCCTGTTTGAATTCGTTATCACACTTGGCACTGTCTTTGGCTTGACTACCCTGGGCTTGGCCTATTTATTGTCAGACTTCTCTTTGAGGCCCTTAGTTTGCTGACACTTCTGCCCCATGTGTTGCCATTGCAGTCCCACTAGGGAAGCATCTTTCTGGTCCTATGTTTTACACACAGCTTAGAGGTTTAGCTGCCTTAATTTCACATTCCACTGAGAAAAGGAAATTGTTTCTGAAAGAATAAGGCAATAAAATTCCTAATTTTGCCTTTAAAATGCATAGCTAACCTATTTAGAATTAGACCTCTTTGAATACCTAGGGTTGAAACACCTTATGGTATCGTGATTATGAGCCAATCCTGGCCCCAGCCATCCAGGCTGGAGTATAGCTCTCAGGCCTATCATGTGAAGACTCGGCTGTGAGCTGATTTAATTAAGCCAAAAGAGATCATAAGGAGATTGGCTACCACCCTTGGATAGGGTCAAGAATTGGTCTCACTTCAACCAGCACAGAGTTTGTTTTGTAGTGACTTGTGGACAACTGCTTGTGAATTGAGCTGCAATCCTACATTAATCGCTACCATGAGTGTCTAGACCACATGTCTGGGCTTCTGTCTCTGTTTCCTTATTTATACTCTAGTTTTATGATGGCATTGGAAAGTGGGGCTGAAGCCCAAATGAAACAGAGAGGACTGTGACATACAACTTTACCCCCATTGGCATTTGCTTTGGGGATTGGACCTGTTTTTTCTATTTCGTGTGTCAGTTTCTGTTTGGTTCAGATGTAAATGGACCACCTACAACCATGATGTTGACTAGGCATACTTGAACTGTGTAGAAGTTCTTTGGTTTTGCACCACCTATTGGATCAGATGCCCTTGTATATAAATGACGTCCCAGATCAAGAAATAATTAATGATACTTACAGATACTCCCATTCAGATTTGTTTATGCTCTCAGAAATTAGCACTACATTTGGGTCTGTTAGTTCTGGCCAGGCCTATGTCTACTCACTCAGTTCCTCACTGAGCCTCTATAAAAGGTTCTTATAGTTCATCATGCCCCACAGCAAAGGCTATTGTGGTCCCGTTTCATTAGAAATTAGAATCATGCACACATGGGTACACATATGCATACCTATACATCCAGAAATAACACTTCTAGGGTTATTCGCGAAATTGAAATACATGCACACATGCATCTAACAACATGTACAAGAATGTCATAGCAGTATTATTTTTAATTTCAAATCATTGAACAGAATGTATAGATAAATTGTGCATTCATACAATAGAATATGACATAAGAATGAATAAATATGATTTATTGCTACATGCAACATTATAGAAGAATTTTGCAAGCGCAACTTTGAGTAAATGAAGCCAAACGCATAAGAGTATATGCTAGGTGATTGTGTCCATATGAAATGCAAAACAAAGCAAAACCAAGTGGCCATGGTGGTTGTCTCTGGACAGAAGAGGAAGAGACTGAGAGGGAAGAGGAGAGTGTGTCCCAGGACGCAGATGATGTTCCATTGCAGTCTCTCTGTGAAAAGATATTTTTACATTTAATATCTGTGCCCTTTTCTGAAAGCATATTTTAATTAAAATATTATTAAAAATAAAAATATGAAATCTAAGGCATGAAACTGTAAGAATTCTAGAGAAAAATGTAGGAAAAACTCTTCTAGATATCAGCCTAGACAAAGAATTTGTGACTAAGACCCCATTGGCAATGATGGCAACAACAAAAATTAATAAATAGAATTTGATTAAATTAAAAAGCTTCTGCACAGCTAAGGAAACAATTAACAGAGCAAATAGATAACGTACACAATGGGAGAAAATATTTGCCAGCTGTACCTCCAACAAAGGGCTAATATTCAGAATATACAGAGAACTCAAGCAAATCAGCAAGAAAAAAACAAACAACCCTATTAAAAAGTGGGCAAAAGACATGAACAGAAGCTTCTCAAAAGAAGATAGACAAATGGCCAATAAACATATGAAAAAATTCTCAACATCACTAATCATCAGGGAATTGAGCTAAAAGTAGACCTAGCATTTGATCCAGCAATCCTACTACTGGGTATCTACCCAAAGGAAAAGAAGACTTTTCATCAAAAAGACATCCATGCTGAAATGTTTATTGCAGCACAATTCACAATTGCAAAGATGTGGAGTCAACTCAAGTGCCCATCGATTCACGAATGGATAAAGAAAATACGGTATGTGTATACCATAGAGTACTACTCGGTCATAAAAAAGATGAACTGTGTTTTGCAACAATCTGGGTGGACCCGGAGACCATTCTCCTAAGTGAAGTATCTCAAGAATAGGAAAACAAACACCACATATACTCACTATTAAATTGGAACTAACTGATGAGCACACATGTGCACAGAGGGAAGTAAAACTCAGTGGAAATCAACTGGGGGGGGGGAGGGGACAAAAGGGAGGGTCAAAAAAACCTACCTAATGGGTATAAGGAACACTGTTTGGGTGATGGGCACACCTATAGCCAGGACTCAAGTATTACAAAAGTGATCCATGTAACCTAAAACATTTGTGCCCCCTTGATATTTTGAAAATAAAAATAAAAATATGTTCCCTGCAATGAAGGTCTCTGCTATTTAATTTGGGGGCTACAGATTTATTAATAGTACACAATCTTCCCCTTAGCCATATTTCCACCTTCTTTCTAGCAATATTATCCTGTGGACAGATGATGCCAAAGTCATAGCTGTAGCCCTGACATCTCTACCCTCCTGCCAACCCAACTTGATGCACATGATCACCTGAGCACTTTCTCACCTTCGGCAGCTCATCCCACAACGCCCTTCCACCTGCCTCTAAAATCTCTTGCGTCCATTCTCTCCTCGTGTTCTTGACAATTCTCTTGCCACCTCATGCCTTTTCCTGGACAACTGCAGCAGCCACCTAATTGGTCTTTGCAATTGCACTTTGTATCTATCATAAATAGAACAGTTTCAAGCCCATAAATATGTTGATACTATTCCTTTGCTCAAAAATGTTAATATCTCTCAATTGCTTACCCAGTGAAACCAAAGCCCCCGGGCCTGGCCATCACAGCTGGTTCCAAACTATCTCACTTAGGTCTTTTTTGGCTCTACTTCTCATATCCTGTTCTCTAACTAGACTGGTTTTCTCAACATTTGCTGTGTAGAGTCTTATTATTCATATTTTTGTTTCATTTATTTATAATGGCCCTCTCCATAGATTTCTTCTCTCCTATATTCAGAGACTTAGTTCTATGTATCCCATAATGTCCACTTCAAATGTTACCTCTTTGATGAATATTTTTCCTCATTTCTTCCAGCTACAAATTCTCCCTCCTTTCAAAGACCATCACTTTATTGTTATATCTCTTCAATTTATCTATCAATTTTTACCATATATCAAGGGCCTAATTTGCAAAAAAACAAAACAAAATAAAATCCTAAATGCATGATCAGAAAGCAATAATTTGAATCCTAGCTTTGCTGCTTACTGAGTGTGTGAATCAGGGCCAATCATTTAACTTGAGACTCAATTTCCTCTTTTGTCAAGATGTGGGAGATGGATGAGACTGTCTACGATATAAAACTTCTCATAAAATATAAGCCTTCCAGATCTCTAGAGAGCCTCGAGAACCAAATAAAAGACTCTTTGCTAGTTGACCTCCAAGGCTACTCTCAGTTTCATAAACCTCTCTGTGTTTTAAAGATATTCATGTATATTTTCCTATCCTCTGCAGGGCTACAAGCTTCTAGAAGACAGAGTTTGTGATTTACTCACGTTTACTCACTTAGCACAACCCCCATAGCTTACTTACACACTGCGATTGCTCTAGAGATGTTCACTCTTTAAGCAAATCATACAAAAGAACCATATAATGACAGGGTGGTGTTTTACGTGGAGAATTAGGCAGGTAAGCAATTTGATTGGGAATGGCCAAAGATGCTGTATTCAGTGATAACATCAGGATCTAGTCCCAGGTGTCACATCTAAGACTCTAATAACTTAATGGTTCATCCAATCATAAATAAAACAGTGAGAGGAACTCTAGTGATCATCTAGTTCAAGCACGTCATTTTTTTTAGGCAAGTTCCCCCAAGTCCTGAAATGATTTTCCCACTTAATACAGCCAGAAAAAGCTACAACCAGAAGCCAGGCTTCCTCCCTTCTCTAGAAATCTCTGTGGCTTGTCACTCTGCTTACCTCTGGAAGCTCTGTTGCTAGGTAACCACGAGCTCACTCAACCACTTAAATGTTAAGTGCATTTTATGAAATTTCTCTGCTTGACATACTTGAATGATGGTGGTGTTTGCTAGCGAGAAAGAACAAGCTCAGAAATGGCCAGTTTGTGAGCTTAGGGCAGCTAACTCAATCAGTTTCTCCAACTGGAAAATGGGATTGTCTGGCCCAATGTAAATAATGAGCAGGGTATTGGCAATACAGCATCAAGCACCCAGAGTTCACACAAGCCCTGGGGATGTTGAACGAAGTTCTTGCATCTTTTCAAGGGCATTAAATATTAATCTCACTGTGCCCTTTTAAAATACAGGTTTTTTTTTCCCCATAAAAATAAGTTTTTAGATTATTTGCTTTAACAAGATTTTCACCTGGAAACCTCCACATTGAATCTGATTTTCATAGCAACTTAAAGCAGTACGGAGGCCTTTTTCTCTCACCTGAGTTATCATCTTTCCCTGGAAAATTGCCCTGGGGACCCACTATTGAACTCTGGTACTCTTGGGTTTTTTGAATTTTTCACTGGGGGAGCAAATTGGAATTGAAACGGACTTCTTTGTTTGGATTCAGCATTACTGTTCTTATTTCTCTGCAATGCACCATAGAAGTCTCTTCCAAGCAGAGCTAGCCCTAACTAGCAGTGTTTTCAATAATTTATGTTTCAACATTGGGACTTAGATACATATCTAGGAGCATTCAGTTTGTTGCTTCTGGAAAGCTTGGCTATGGTTGAGTGATTTATAACCAATTGCTCTTCTGATCACTGTTTTGTCTCATAAGCAAACTCTGAACACATTCCACTTCACCAAGAATTAAAAACAGTGATATTGTTTTTAGCTCTTTATCCAACCCTGCAATGACAATTAACCAACTATCTCATAGCTGATACAAGAGCTATGAGTTACTACTCTAAAATATTTGAAAGTTGCCAGGGGCCATATAAATTTTATTAAATCATTTGTAATTAAACATGTTAGAATTACAACTTAGAATGATTTACTCTTATAGATCACTTTTCAGAATATTAAATATTTTATTGTGATGTTCATGAGGACCCTGGGGGGTAGACATTACTCTGTGGAGGTTTATGCAGAGGAGCTGAGACTCAGAGGAGTGATGCGATTTTCCCAAGAGCATTCTGTGGTGCACCTGTGACCTTAACCCAAGATTTTAACTCCAAACTCACCACTTTGTTACTAATGATACTCTTTGCCAAGTATCAGAAAATCATATTTACTGAGTACTTAGCCCATCCCTTGCATGATAGGAAAAAAAAAAAGATAATTCTAATTACCTGATTCTAATATTAAAAGTAGCTCATGCATTTGGAAGCGATGTTCTATTACACAGATGCTATTATTTTCCCCTTTTTACTGATGAGAAAACTCTGACAGAAACAAGTTATGTAATTTGTCAAATATCACATGCTTAAGAGGTAGGGTGAAGAGTCAAACCTAGGCCAATTGTTGACTCCTAAACACTACTGGGACTAATGTAGCAAATACAAGGCAGATAGCTAGAGATAAACTATGGTGCTGACCAAGGAAGCTCACAGGTTCATTTGGGGACCCATCTTTGCGCCCCAAGTTCATTAACACAGTACTGACTTGCTACAAGCTTCAAGCAAAAAACTGCTTGGTTTATGAAGGAAGACATATTGTAAGCTGTCAAGACTATGCAGCTAAAGAAAGAATATTAGACTCAGCACTGAGTATATGAGAACACACCTGAGCAGGTGGGGAAAGCAGTGAGACAGGTCCTCCCCCAAGTCATTGATTGGGACACTTGGCACTTGGCTCTGTTCCTGATGTAAATCATTCTATGTGTTTTTTCCCAGTGACATAGTTTAAATAAAATATGGCAGGTAGGATGATCATACATCCTGTTAGTCCAGGTCATTTCTGTTTTATGTCTGTTGTTTCAAAGTAATTATTAACAGTGCCTCCTTTCTCTCCCAAAAGCTTCCCAGTTTGGGGAGTAGATTATAAGGTAAGAAACCTGTAGTTGCTGAACTATCAAAGTCTTCGATTGAGTGGAAAAACCTACGTTTGGTCGTATAATTGACTTGAGTGGGGATTCTGGTTAATAGCTGTTTTTCCTCGATTAAATTATTGAACTTAGTCTCATGTCTTTCATCTGAAAAATGGGGATACCAATATAAATCCTGCACATTTATTAATATGAGGATCCAGTGATGTACCAAGCTTGGCTCTCGGTAAAAGTTTGTTGCCATTTTTTGTTTCCAGTGTCATTTATTGAACACTTAGCTGAGTGTTGACAGTCGTACTTTTCTATACATGCCGCTTCTCTTCCAAATTGGATAAGTCCCTCAGTGGTCAGGAGCAAATGTTAAATCATTATATGTTTTTAAAAAAGTCGACATGCTTCCTTCTCATTTCTTTTTATGTCATAAATGTTTGTTGATAGTGGATTTGTCTGTTAATTGATCTTATTGAAATATTTAAGCATCAGTAAGATACAATAGCTTCATGGAATCAATGTTAATGCAAGACAGTCATCCAGCCACAGACCTTAAACTTTTGGGTATAAGCAAGTCCATTGTGGTGGTTATACTGCTGCTTTTATGCAGCCAGGGTATTCCTGAGCAAGCAACTGTAAAAACATCCCCTGTGTGTATGGCGCATTGCAGTTAGAAGTCTTCCTTTCTTTCTGATACTCACATACGCACTAATTATCTTCATTTTGTACATGAGAAAATAGATAATCCTTTATTCATGAAGTAAATAGTATAGCAGTGGCCTTAAAGTGAATCAGGCTCTCTGTAAGAATTCCAAGTTCCTTAAAGAAACATGCATTGTATTTTAAGAAGGCACTGGCATGGTTTAACTACAGAGAAAGTTGATTCCAAGTTAAGGTTTGCATGAAAATATGTCTGCAGGGATCTTTGCAGCTTTATAGACCAATGTGCATAGGATCCCAGGACCATCCATGACATGCAGCCACAGTGGCTCGTCTGAGGAACATACACCCACCAGATCCCTGCTGGAAGTAGCTGACCTTCCTACAAAAGGTAGCTGCAGAAATGACCAGGCAGCTCCCAGCAATGAAACAGGCCCCAACTAAGACTTTGCAAGGGATCAAAGTTGAGGAATAGACTCAGGTAGGGAGAGCATAGCATGGGGAAATCCAAGGAGGAGGGGGCAGGATTCTTGGCTATCAGGTAAACTGTGCTATGATTCTAGGAAATTTCCTCATGGAGAAGAACTCCAGGTCTAGCCCCTGGCGGGACAGGAATTATACTTTCCTGATTAACACTAATCATATTTTATAGCAATTTCTTGTTAAATACCCATAACTTCACTAAACTATAAAATATGTGAAGGTAGGAGAATCTCAGCCTTGTTACTGCTCTAATCCAGTACCTGGCAAACCTATTGTCATTGTTTAATAAATATTTTTTGCACAAATAAATGAACTAACAAGCTATGTAAATCAGCAGTATCTTAATCATGAGGCTATATAGGAATTTTTAAAAAGCTTCATAAGGGAGCTAATAAATCAGGCATGGAAATCAAGTTGGGATTCTATGTACCCGGCTGGAATTCTGGCAGTGATGTGTACTCACCTCCATAGACAAGATTCAAGGTCAACCTGGCAGGGAAAGAGACTCCACAGGACCACTGAAATTCAGGGTATAGCATGTGACTTAGTCCCAACTCTAACCAGAGAAGAGCAACTACCATTGATATCCCCTATTCTTGTTAGGGTTAGCTCAGAGAACATAAGTCTGACTGCCAATCGGTCAAGAATTTGGGAGTCATAAAGGCATTAAGGTATTTGTCCTTGTGTTAGGTCATTTTAAATAGACACTTTTGGCAGATTCTATAAAGTCTACTTATTAGCTTCATTTTTTATTGTAATTTGATGGAAAGCAGGGTATCAATTTTTAAAATAAAATCAAGAAATACTTGGAAAGGTTTTGATTATTTCCATTAACTTTATTAGGACTATAACAAATCAGCCATCTATTAAGACTAGAGCATTTGTGTAGAGAAGACAGAATAATAGATTAAATTAGTTTTGTCCTGTTCTCTGCCTCCCCCAAGCAAGCACAGTGTGTTACTTAACTGTACTTCTAAAGACGTTTCTCTTTCTAACCTATTATTTCGTTAATCTCTTTATTTTTTAATGTAAGTAATTCTACTTTTAAAAGATCATCTGCTTATTTGCTTAGAGGTAAATTAAAGACTTCAGGAAATATCCAAATTATTCAACATGCATTTGGCTCTGTTAACATTTTCTTCATTTCCCATTTGAATATATTTTCCTATAAACAGTATACGGTAGCTTTTAAGGATAATTCATGCTCAACTATGAGTCATACCGGGATCAGTGCAGTCCAAGGTGAAGCCGAAACATGGTCAGATCGAAACCAATAGAACTAACATTAATATACTTAACTCTGGATCCTGGGGCTTAGGTGAGGGTTTGAAGTGGGAGTATGTGATTAGAAAGTGGATGAAAAAACAGATGAAAAAGGGGGTGAATTCGGTAATCTTGAAGAATGCGTGTGTTAATTGGTTGCCCAACAATGCCAAGTAATTCCCAAAGAGGTCAAGGCAAATTGCTTACTATTGGTAGTGAAAACATACAATTAGGTCAAACCAGTGCTGCATGGCATGAGTTCCCACAGTCTGAGAGGATAGCACAGCTCTGTCTTGAGGAAAGGCAGGTGACAGAAACAATGTCTAGATCCTAACAATGTGAACCACAGTGGAGGTTAAAACTCTTGTCTCACCATGGAAATGAAAAGTTGAGCAGGAAGGCAAGACACAGCCATTTGGAACAAAGAGGCCTACACCTTACAGGTGAAGGTGAAGGGTGTAGCTCTGTGACATTCAGAGTTAGGGTTAGATGCTCAAGGTTCAGCAGAGGTGAAGCATCTCAATGACAACAAATCTAATTCAAGACCCGTTAATTCAGAAGTTAGATGTAGTCAGTGCACTTCTTTGTGTCCCAATGGGGACTGGCTAGAGGCTGGAAGGGAAATTAAGGCAGAAGTGAAGGGTTTCTATATCCCACAGTAGGAATGAGTAAAACAGGGGGTAATACTAGAAAATTCCTGCTAGGAACATTTTCTTTCTCACCATCCAGGTTAGATAAATCTTACCCAGAGTAATGGGAGACGGTGAAGAAGACGGCCGTGAGCGTGGATCTACACACCTGCCTGTAATCCCTATAACTATTTCGTGAACTGGGTTCTGTTTCTTCCAGTTTTACAGTCAAGGAAACTGAAGCTCATGGAAATCAAATATTTTATCAAAAATTATAATACAGAAAGTGACAGAGAGAGGTGTCAAATCTGGACCTTTTCCAATCTCATTGCACCTCCAGTTACTTTAAGACTGAGAAACTAAGTCTATGAACTGCAAAGGAAACAAAAGGTCCAGCTCTTCTTTTCTGCACTGGACTGTCCTCATCCTGTTAGTGATTAAAAAGATAATTTTTAGGCCTTTACTCCGGAGTCTGACTCAAATCATCATCCATTTAAACAATCTTCAGGTACGCATTGTGCCAGGTTTTGAGAGAGACTGAAAAATTGTTAACTCCACAATCTTGACATCGCAGTTCTACTTGGCAACACAAGATAAAAATTGTTACATAACAATGTAAATAGGTCACACCATTAGTTTAGAACTTCACAAAACAGGACAGAAACACAAATGTCAAAGGTCAAAACACGAGATGGACTAATAGGAACTGCTTTCACTAGAAGAGATGAGATTTTACTTTTACCTAAAGGATGAGTGGGACTAGGAAGAGAATTAATGGAAAAGGCAGAGAAGAACAAGTATCTTCTCATGGTTAACTATAGCAGTCTTCTCATCTGTGGGTCTCTCCAATGCTGTCCAAATCCCTTAGCTGTATTTATCATTTTCCCCATATGTATAGATTTCTATTCCCCTCTCCAGCACCTAAATCCAGCACCAACTCTCAGCTTGCCAGAGACAGATGGGTAACGGGGTCTAATCCTGGGAAATGTTAGATATTTCAGAAGCCACAGGGTTTGGTACACATAGCAGAACATCACTCTATTGTTCTCTTTGCTCTTTTTTTTCTCTCAAGAACTGGTATTTTTCCAGCATGCAAATAGAGGGATTATGAGTCAGCAAAAAGAAAATTAAGTTGTTTTTCTAAGTCAAATTGCCCATTAGTATTTTTATGGGTTTTGAATGGAAACAAATGGCATTTGCTTCTTTAATCTAACCATAAGCTATATGTCTATCAGCTAGAACGCCTTTAGTATCAAGAGTTAGCTCTAAAGCTACACTCCATAGATTTATACACATAAGAGTTAAAATATTAGAAACTATCTTAAAGCTACTTGGAAAGTGAACAGCCAATGAAAAGCTCTTTTGATGAGGTAATACTGGTTGCTTGAATTTCATTGGTTTAATGTAAAATTCCTGTTTCCAGGAGTTGGAGGACAAGTTTCTCTGCAACCAGAAAGAACTGGATAGTCTCCAATTGCTTATATAAGATATTTTATGATCACTCAATAAAAGCAAGTCCCTGCTCAATTTGCCAATAGCCTTCTTGCATTATTTCCCAACAACACTCATATATAAACTAGACTGCAGGGATTTCTGCTTGTTCCAAAAGAAAACCTACATAAAAGATTAAGAAATGCAAAGTTAAATTCTCAGTAATTATATTTGTGAATATTGAACTGTACGTTAACACACTTTGTTTCTCAGGCTATCTTTGATATAATCACCTTTGCAACTTTGTGCTGCTATTTACCTCTTCTAGAATTTAGGTTCTTCTTTCTGGTTTGGGGTGTTTTAGATTTTCTATTTCTTAGTTGACAATGATAATAATTGTCAGTCCTACCTACTTCATAGAATTTTTGCATGCAAGGTCATCTAATGAAATACAAAATACATAAGAGTTCTGAAATATGTATCTACCCGAACTTCCAGCATTGCCTATAATTTTAAGGAAAGATGACATTAATGACTTCTTATTTTTGAGGAAACATTAGAACCCTTTACAAGTAAGCAGAGAAAGCCTCTTGGCTAGAAGTGATACTTCCATATGTTAAAAAAAAAAAAAAAATCCCAGGAACCAAGAAGGCAGTCTGTGCTCTAATGCCAGGAGGAAGATGCAGGCTTTCTTTAGGTAGAGTTCTATCCAAGCCAAACTGCCTCGAGTCTTAATTATCTAATTATTAATAGAATATTGCTCATATCTTTGAGAAATATAGATGAGCTGTCTGTCACAGTGGGAGTTTTAACTTCTGTCTTCAAGTCCACAAGACTTTGGAGCAAGTAGCCCACTCCACATTGCAATGCCTAACCAACATGTAAGTATACGACCCACCGCATAGGCACATCTGTAGCTTCAAGTCTGTTGCTATCTTGGCAAGAAAAAAAATACAACAGACTTCTTTTCTAGGAGAGAGTGCTAGTTATAGATCTCAACATATTTAAAAGCAAAACTCTTCATATACTTACTACCCAACTCCCACCTTCTGAAACCACCACCTCTTCCATCTTAGCAAATGGCAATTCCATTCTTCATGCTGTTCCGACAAAACACCCTGGAGTCAATCTTGTTTCCTCTCTTTCTCTTCACCTAACCTTGACTCCATCAGCAAATCCTGCAGGCCTACCTCCAACATATGCCTCAACCCAGCCCCTTCTCACCACTTCTGCTACTGCTCTGGTCAAAACTGCTATCGTGTTTTCCCCTGCATTATTGCAATATCCTCCTAACTATTCTACCTGCTTAAGCCTTTGATCCCATACAGTCTATTATTCACACAGCCACCTGAGTGATTCTTCTAAAAAAGTAAGTGAGCAGTGTCACTCCTCGGCTCCCAATCCTCAGTGGTCCCACCTCATGCAAAGTAAAAGCCAGAAGCCTTGCAGTGATCTGCACCCACCACCCGCCTACTCATCTCCCACCACTGTGCCCTTCTGCTCCTCAAATACACCTCACTTGTGCACTGAGTGTTCCCTTTGTCCGGGATGACTCTTTTCCAGCTAACTCTCTCTCTCTCTCTCTCTCTCTCTCTCTCTCTCTCTCTCTCTCTCTTTCACCTTTCTCCTCAATTATCACCTCTGTAGAGGTCTTCTCAGACTACCCCATTGCAATGGTTAATTTTGTGTGTCAACTCGACTGGGATAAGGGATACCCCGATAGCTATACAATGTTATTTCTGATTGTGTCTGTTCCCAAAAGAGATTAGCATTTGAATCAGCACACTGAGTAAAGAAGATGCCCTCTGACCAACGTGCACGGGTGTCATCCATCCAATCCACTGAGAGACCAGAGAGAATAAAAACGTGGAGAAAGAGCAAATTCATTCTCTCTCTCTCTTCTCTCTCTCTATCACTCCCTCCTCTTTCTCTCTCTCTGTCCTTGAACTGGGGCATCTATTTTCTGCTCCCAAACATTTGAGATCCTCATTCTTGGGCCTTTATACCCACCCTGTCCTCAAGCCTTCAGACTCTGGGAGTGACACCACCTTTCTTCCTCGTTCTTCATTTTACAGATGACGTATCACAGGACAGCTCCAGCTGCATAGATCTGAGCCAATATGCATGATAAATCTCCTCTTAAATATGTCTTTATATGTCCTATTAGTTATGTTTTTCTAGAGGACTCTAACTAATGCACACATATCAAATAGTATCTTCTCCACAAGCTCTTTCTCTTTTGTATCACTGTACTTTTCTTCCCAGTTCTCATAACTATCTGGCTGGTTTTATATTGTTCATTGTCATTCTTTTGTACTATGACATACACTTCATGAGGACAAGGACTTGGTCTGGATTTTTCTCCTACATTTATAGCACCTATCAGTAAGTGCTTAAAAATATTGAGTATCCAGGAAATTGTATTAATATCTGATTTGAGATAGGTATGAAATATTTAATCTTAAGGAAAACTGAAATGTAATTATGAAGTTTTAAGATTAATCCTGAAAGTGTTGTAATTTATATATTCCCAGAGGAGGCATTCAGCCAGTGTCAGTATCACAGGGATAAGTGTATAGCTGCTTAAGCGCATTACATTGGCTGGGGAAATAAGAAAAAGTAGTGTACAATGAATTCTTAGAATCATTCAGACACTGGTAGATTTTCTTTCTTTGGCCTTTTAACGTCATTTAGAGAGTCTCAGTGGTTAGCGATCATTTAGATGTACAAATTCTTATGCATTTGTTATAAAACCAATCCCTCCTCTGTTTATATGTAAACACATATGTGCTAATGAGATACCAAAAGATGTCATCTATTATCCCAGCTACAGACAGTTAAATTCTGACATATGAGTAAGTTACTCTCTGGGCACAAGTTAACCAGTTATTCACGTAGGTTAGAAAGAACATATATTTAAATCAGCTCAGATACGTAGAATAAAAAAAAATGATCTGGAAGGATCAGCATGCCTCTTAGAGATCCTCATTTACGTGTGGAGAGAAGTATCTTTATAAGGAACAACAAGGTTTACGTTAAAGAAAAAATTATTCCTGTACTTGTTAAAAAGATAAGGAAAATTTTATTCAGGGCTACTGCAATAGGTAAAGACTATTGCAGTAACGGGGAAAGATGACCTTCAAATACAAAAAAAAAAAAGGGCAGTTGAGAATTTATAGCTGAGGAGCAGAGTGAGGGAGTGAGTGGATAGAAAATTACTAAGGGGAGATATGCAGGGTGGGGGTTTCTTGTTAAATTGACTTAAGTAGGATTCTGCAGAAGGCAGGCTAAGGGCATATGCATCAAAGGTGGGGGATGAGGAATTTGACCAGATATCGAGGGTGATCAGATGTCAAGGGTCGGGGGATTCTTGCTAAAACTGGACTGGGCAGACCCAAGGATGAGATGCAGGCGTGGTTTCTAAAAGAAGGCTCAGGGCAGCCCGACTAAAGTCTGGTCAAAGAGAGAATCTTTGTCACCTGAAAGGTCATCTCAAGAGCCCATGTGAAGTTCATTTGTCTCCAAATATCATTAATGAAATAAGAATCAGTCATTATTTAATTCAACAACACGCATTCACTGACCTTGCTGTAGGCACTGGGTTAAATATGGAGGAAATAAATTCAAATATGCTGCAGTCCTGACTTGGGGACTGCCACTCTAGTGTCAATTAATTGCTGCAACGTAATACGGCACATGCTTCTGTGGAGGGTCAAGAACATGCTACGAAACCCAGGTGGGGAGGGAATTAATGCTAAGCAGACGAGAAGAGAACAGGGGTCATGGAAGTCTTCACAGCAAAGGACTCTTTTGGTGTGGGTCTTGGTGGAAGCTTAGGGGTTTAGCGGTTAGAAAAAAGATTAGGGAAGGTCTTTCAAGGCAGAAACGACAACACTTGCACAGGTACAGATATATAAAACAACAAATGTGACAGCTCATTGGGAAATGCAGGTAGAGGAAGGACCAACACTTATGCATAAGGAAAAATGTGTATCTAGTAAAAAAAAAAAAAAGTATATGTTATATAACCCCAACTGCTCCTAAGTAGGGAGTATTATGTTAATGAGAAATGCCTTGCTTTGAAATTACATTGATAGGCTTGGATAAGCAAATTTGCTGAATGACTCTACAAATGAGAATAAGAGAATTGACATTCTTTAAAGAGAAATAGGGGGGAAGAGAAAAAAAAGGAAGCCTAGATGCTTAGGGAAATCAGAATAAGAGACCCTGGTGGGAACTTTAGAAAAGAATCATGCCAAAAAGAGATCTGAAGTTCTATGTTGTGATTTAAATGCTTCTCTCCAAATGAAAAGCTTAGTAAATCTTTATGCCTGTGGGTTGATTGGCCTAGGGTGGAAGGGGGTGGGTCGGTTCTCAAAGAGCTATTGATTTTCACTTTTGGCTACTTCGTGCAATTAAAAGAAAGTCTTTGTAAGATAAGAGAGAGGAGACCATGAGAGATTAGACAGCAAGAGTCGACAAAGAAAAATTGTGTAGAGAGCAAGAAGGTTCCAGCTGAGCTGTGTGTTATATAAATGATGCATACAAATAAAAAAAAATACATAATACATTTAGTTAGCTAGCTAGCTATGTGATCTTAGACAAATTGCCACTGTTTACCTTTATACTGACTCACTTGCATATGCCCCTGTATTCACATATCAAATTCAAATCCATGGTAGCCTCACTGAGATGCTTGGCATGAACTATCACATTTGTCTCTATAGTTAACCTCCTTTCTACACGTGTATACACAAAAGGTGGCTTCACTGTTCATGCCAAAATAATACAGAAACAGTGCAGCTACTCTTTTTAAAACCCCCTATCAATTTCAGCTTTTAGAAAATGCCAATTTTAATTTTATGAGAGTTTTATGATAGACAAATCGTGGAAGGCAGATAAAGGAAACGTAAAAATATTTTCATGATGTAAAAAAGTAAATCAGAAAGGCTTCTCTATAAAAATCAATACAGCAAAGCAGATCTTCTGTGCATTCTGCAGGCAGCTGGTGTCAAATTTTCATGTTGCCCTACGAGTCCCGGAGGAAGCCTTTATTCGCGCTGCAGATACCGCAGAGATGTGGGTGTGGTTTCCAATACAGAAGCTGACTATGAATATTCATAGACACACTCTAGCTAAAATCCTCTAATGGTTTTCTGGGAACAGTAAAAATAGCAACAGTAAATTCTGAGCTAACCAGATACAAGCAGTTCAGGAAGGATGCTGAGTTCTTTGAAAATGAATGTATACAGCATCCCCATCCCAAAGCCTTCATCACAGAGTGAGTCTCCTCTGAATCCTCTGAGTGATGGGGGCATGTTATATGAGATTAACGGGTAAGAAACAAGAAGCACAAAAATTCACAGATAGCTACAAAGCAACAGAATCAAATGATTTCTTAAGACAGTGTCTATAATTGGATATCTCCGGATCCTCCCAAACTCAGATAGCCTCAAACTTTCCTTACATAGTTTTTAATTTTGCAAAATTGTGTACCTACAGGTGTCATTTTTTCCCTAATTATGAGCTGATCTTTGCACAAATTGTGAAAAATACAAAAATGTATAAAGAAAGCCAAAATACATTTAATTCCCCAATCCCAAAATTATAAACAATGTAAACATAAGAGGCAATTATTCATCTACCATATAGATAAATTCATCTACCCATCCATCTACCAACTATCTATATATACATACACATATGTATAATATTTTAAATGTATATTTTAGACATTTAAAGACACTAGTAGCTAAACTATATACTGTTTGGTATCTCCCTCTTCTCAGGTTATATCAAGGTCATTTTACCAAATCCTTATAAAATTCTACATTATGGATATGCTATCACCTTTAATTGTTGGATATTTAGTTAGTTTCTAATTTTTGCTCTCATTAAGAAGAATATAATAAACATTATTGTACATAAGACTTTGTGGGCATTTGTGATGATTTCCTATGAATAAATTTCTCGATTAGAATTTGCCAGGAGAACTTCTACAAAGTTTTAGAAAATGTATGGGAATTTTTGCTCATAAACATTTCTTATTTCCTCACATACTCACCAACACTAATAACAGTAATGATCATGATCATGATAGCAAAAAACCTTAATTTGCATCTTTCAAACATTCTTTTATGATTATTTCCTTCTGTTTTAATTTTGGGTAATGGTCATATTATGTCTTTTGTCATGGCCTTTTAACAGCGTTAAATCAGTTTTTATAGTATTTAGTTGAGAATTCTGGGGTCTGTATTCTTAATCTCTCTGTTTCTCTCTCTCTCTCCCCTCTCTTTCTATCATTATCAGAAATAGTTTTCAGGAAAACGTAAATTTTTGTTAAGTGAATTGGAAAGCTTTTCATCTTATTTTCTTCTAAGCTAGCATAAATTATTTGTTATGACCATTAAATCTCCTTGGAAATTCAAAATAAAAATGCAGTTGGAATTATCAGCTGGGGCGACAGTATTTTTCAGATATACTTTTTTGAAAACAAAAAATTTCATTTCTGTATATCCATGGTCAATTCATATCTTCTATTTTTTCTTTAAACAAATGAAGTCATAAAATTTTCTGAGAAAATTATACATACATAGGTCAAGATTTCAAATTAAATAAAATTTATTGGCAGAGAATTCCACATATTTTATTTATTAAAAATATCTTTTGTTTCATTAACCATATATCTTTTATATTTATAACTTTGAGATTTTTTTCTCTCTATCTCTTTTTAAAATAGATTGTAAAAGTTTACTCTAGGTAATTAGTACTTCATTATTCTCAGGAGCTATCATTTCTTTAATTTATAAATGGTCTTTTTCTTATGAAAAGTTTTTGCTCTGGAATTCTTTGTAATTAGTATGTGTACTTTGCTTTACTATTTTACAGACTTTTGGTCTAAAATATTCTTTCCAACATTTTACTGATAATAATTCCATTTTAACTTGTTTCAGAAGAGTAGGTATTGAACAACAGAGTTACTCTGAGCCTTTCTTGTCCAGTCTATTGAGATAATCAGGGTATTCGTCTTGATTAAATATTTTATCATAACTCATATTTTGTCTTTTATTCCATTTTATCTGTTTTTCTCCAGTAATTTAGAAAACTTATACCCATTTTGCATTTCACTTGCAAACTCAACTTTAAAACTATACTAGAACTCAAACTTTAAAACTATACTAGAAATTTATTTCTCGAATAATTAGTGTCAGGAATGAAAAAAATTAACTGCCTTCTATGTAAAAAGGATAATACGTTTTCTGTTTATTTTTTTCATTGCCTATACTTTTCTGCTTTGGGTGCTGTTTTTCCTGGATTTTAGATCTACTGCATTTTTTTAGTTATTAAGTTGCTCATTTGGCTTTCTCTTCATCACTAGATCAGAGTTTCCCAAACTTACCTGATCATAGAAGTCACATTGGGCTTTGGCTGCAAACCTGCATTCCTTGGATCTATCCAAACCTACCTAATCACACCCTCCAGGAGAGAACCTGGGAATTCGTATTAATATTTTCAACATGTACTTGAGGTGTGCCTTTGAGTTAGTTTTTTTTTTTTAAAGAGGTATGAGTCTGCTTTCAACTTGTTTACTCAATGGATCTGTTTTATCTACAAACTAGAATTTTGTTTGAGAGTCTTTTGTATGTTATCTATATATCTATTATCACTGCTCCATTTGTGGGATATTTTTTTCATTCTTTGTTACGAATGCCAACTATCTGTAGATTGCATCCCCAGTCTTTACATAAAAACTTTCACCTTTTAGGCATTTGAATGTTTTTACATTTAGTCGTGAGAGTTTTTATCTACCATGGTCCCATCCTTAGTAAGTTGGTTCCTGCTATCATATGTCAGATCCTGACAATGATAAAGAGGTTAATTCTTAGCTTCCCCTGTTCTTTTTTATTTACAATTTGTCTTTTAGATTCTCATGTCGATTTTACTGAGTGTTTTCCTTTCATCTTGCTTTATTTTATGTTTCGTTTTTCATGGTCAATCTCAAAAATATGGTTTTTCTGTAAGGGTACAGAATTATCGTGGGATCATTCTGTTAGTGGCCTCCAAGTGGGGGTTTTTCCAAGTTCTTGGTGATCATTGGGGAAAGAATTTCAAGATGAACCACATAAGCCAAGCAACTGGTAGCTTTTTATTTTTCTTAACTGAAAGTGAAGTACACTCTCAAAGAGAGCAGGCAGGCTCATATGGAGCAGCTGCCCTGGGAGCAAGTGGTTTTCAGTCTTCTGAATTCTTACTAACTGAGGGGAGGAATATTCAAGGCAAAGGGGTTGGTTCTTACTGAGAATTTGGGTAGTAAATCCTAGGGTTGGGTTCCCTCCCATTTTTATACTTTATATGGTTGTTTCAAAACTGTCATGGTGATTTCAAGGGTGGAGAAATTTTAAAACCACAATGTAAATGATATTGTAATTAGCCGAAGTTCATGTATGGTAGGAGAGACAGCTGGCAAGCCGGTTGAAGCCAGTTCTTGACTGTGGTCATCAGCTGCCCTAGCTACCTTCTGCCTGAGGGTTGTTCCCTACCTGTACCCACTCTGCAAGCCCCTGCATCTAGTCTCAGCCTTGTCTCCTGGTCTCCTACTCTAACAATTCAACTTTGGGGTTTTGGTTTTTTTTCATTTGGTTTGGTTATATTTGCTTACTCCTGAGTGGGTAAAGGTCTATCCAAATGAGTTTGTCTGTAACAAGGTGGGTGAGTCCTCCTGGGTTCTTCTCTCACCTTACCTGTGTACTGCTTAACTTTCTATTTTTTAATTTAGGGCCTCCTATTGCAGTGTCTCTCAAACTTTAACATGCTTACAAATCACTAGGGATCTTGTTAGAAAGGCAAATTCTGATTCAGTGGGAGTGGGTGGGGCCTGGGATTCCACATTTCCAATGAGCTTTCACATATTGCTCATGCTGCTGGCCTAAGACCCACACTCTGAGTAACAAGGTCCTAGTGAACTGCATGTTAGTACTTTGGTCTTATAGATGTGAAATAGAATCAGGTGAAAAGATTCTAGTCTTCTGTAAAAACTTCCATTAACTCTAATTCTTGCTTCTCCAAATTGGGGGCATTTAAGGGATGCAGGTCATATCTATGTGTATGATGGGTGGCAAAAAACCTCTGCCATCCTGTGTCTTCCCACTTGTAGGCACCACATAAGCACGATGGCTTCATGGTGCCCCTGAGCCTAGAGGTGTGGACACAGTCAAGCCTGTGGCCTGCGTCAGCCACAGGCCATTACTGCTCTAGATAAGAGACTGACAGTGAGTCTCTTCATGACTGCCAAGATCATCTCTGCTTATTCTGCACCCCAGAGGTAGTCACAGCCTGAATTGAGCTCAAATTCTTAGTTTTTACCCCAAGAGCAGAATCAGTGCCCACAAAGAGAGCTAAAAGTCCTGATTTCACCTTCAAAAAATTTTCCTCTCCCTAGAATATTACTCTGTAGTCCTCAAGTTCTGTGCTTCTCTGATACTATTAAATCTACACAAATTGTTATTTTATCTAACTCTTCTAGGTAGTTTCAGTGGGAATATTGATCTGCTGTGAAATTCTCCATCCTACCCCAAAGCAGAGGTCCCAACTTGGCTTTTTATATAAATAAAATAAATGTCATTTTTCATTTTTTACTTCTACATGGAGTTTGGTTTCAGATCTTCTGAACACATATCCAATGGCTTTTACTCAGGGCCTCTTTGCACATAGATGAAGACTGACAGAACGATTTCATTTGAAAGGAAAGGAAGAGCTATACATCATAATTTATCTTATCTTTTCCAAAAGTTTCTGGGTGTTTTTTATCTACAACCAAAGGTTGAAAAAAAATACCCAAACTGGTTTTTCTCTAAATGTTATCTTTCAGACAACATGACATCTATATTTATGACTTCTGAGCAGGAATTTCTTCACTCATACATTTTATGGAAGTTTTTTCTGATTATCCATCTAAGGATTTAATCTATACTACTCTTGTCCTCTTTAGTGACAATGGTTGCAGATTAACTCCACTCTTGCCCTGTACCCGCGTCCAAACATACCCTTCTGCTCCAGTGTTGTTCATAAGGAGTTTTGATCGTTTTGTGTTCCATAATGTAATTTGAGTTTGGAAACATGTTTGGAGAGAGATTTGTGGCTTTTCAAATATACAGGCATTTGATATTAGCATTTGCACAGTACCATGAGATCGAGAAATTTTGACACTTCTTTTTTGTCTATAAAACAACAATGTTAATGTTAATATAGCATTTTATGCTTATAAAATAGTTTTACATAATCTCACATTTACATCTCCATAGGCATGTGACAAAGTTGTTATTACTGTCCCATTTGAGAACTGAGAAGACTGATAATTTGAGGATTGATGTTCCTAAGGGAAGATAGCTAGGAGTAGGCTGAATTGGAGCTCACCTCCTGGTCTTCCCATTCTGAATACCATGCTCTTTTTATTTACTTCATTTCTTTAGTCTGAATAACTAGCATACCAGCTATTGTGCTAGGAACTGGAGAAACACGGTCATACAGGGTCCTCCTCTTATGTCTGTAGAGTCCATGGGGAGACACAGACTACAGTTTCCAGAGAGTGCAGTAAGTATCATACTATGTAGGTGATTGTATGCGAACATAGAAGATTTGTGTTAAAATAAAAAAGGACAGGTCAGTAAAGGATTATCTGAGAAATGATACTTGTGCTGAAGGTACAAAGATTGGGTCAAGAATAAAGGAAAAATATTTTTCCAGAGACAACAGCAAGTAGAAAGACACAAAGGTATGGATTACAAATGTTCTAATATTCTAAATATAGTCCATGTGGGGAATGGTTCAGAAGATAATGATTAACCTATATTCTGTTAAAGATTCTTAGAGATAGAAGGGTTCCCCAGAGTCTGCCCAGATGATCTATGTGTTAGCTGTCACATAGTATCCTAATGAAACCGGCCAAGTGGGTCATCAGGTCATTAAATAAAACTTTACAGCCTCCCTAATAATATTTTTCATTAGCTAACAACACTTCTTTAATTTTTTAATTATTTTAAGAAATGTTCTTCAGAATTTATATACTACCTGTTTCTGCCTTGGGTAAAAATTTCCCCTAAATCATACACAAGTGAAAGCACATAGAATAATGTATGCATTTGTTAAACTCACCATGTATTTTACAACTATTCTTGAAAAAGTCACTATGACCTTGAAGACATCAATTCCTCTCCATGGGGTCATCACAAATTCTCAGCTAAATTGTTATGTTCAATGCACTGACATTTACAAGCTTTTGTTTTACGTGTTTCCAGATCCTTCATTTTCCTTGAGTGATAGTTTTCTAATCTGAAAAAAAAATGAAACAATGTAATTAGCATTTCTATATTACTGATCCTACTGTAAATTGGAATAATCTGTCGACCATAACTATTAAACATTTATAAAAATGTATACTTCTCAAAGATGAGGCACATACCTTATTTTTTTTTATTGTCACAGTTTATGTAGGTCCTGAGCCACAAGCAGACAGTGTGGCCCTGCCCTCGCCCACAGGTGCTAAACCAGAATTAAACTCGGTTTCTAACACAGTGTTTTTCTTGTTAGTCCATGCCTAGCCACTGATCTCCCTTTCTTCCTCTCTCTTTTTTCCTCTCATGGACTACACTTTAAAAGTCTTATTATACCTTGTAAATTCTACAATGAACAGACAGGAGCTACCTTCCCTGGAGTTTATGCTGTTGATTAGAATTCTTGAATTCCATAACCAAACGACAAATGATTTAGACTGTAGGGAGCTCTCCCTTTGTGTCAATTACTGACTATCCTCTTTCTGAATCTTAGATTCATTTTTTATCCTTGACACATAACTAGGACCTGACCTACTTTCTAAATTTATATTACATTGCACTTTACCCTCACTTCTAACAACCCAATTTATTTCACTGCTTTGAAGGAAAGAAAAAAAAGACATGAACATATTTCTGGGTGAATTTTTAAGTTAAACTCTTAGTAAGCCCATCAGGTCAACATGAGATACATGAAACTACTGAAGAGATAGCAAGAGAAAAAAAATTAAATTCTTGATAACTTCTGAATTAGTTGGAAGGTGAAGTATGTCATTAATAATATAGCCCCTGGGGTAAATCTCATTCAAACCACCATCCTCAAAAGACAGTTTGAGGAACAGCTTTCTAGTAAATAATTTCCATCTCCCTAGTGAGGATATTACAGGATGGAAATTAGGATTAAATTATGAGAAAACTAGAAGTTCAATCCAAAAGGCTTTAAGAACAAAGAAAAGGGTGAGGAAAAAAAAATCATAAAAGCAATAACATTGGAAAATTTCCAGAGTTAAGAAATGAGTTTCCAGGCCGGGCGCGGTGGCTCACGCCTGTAATCCTAGCACTCTGGGAGGCCGAGGCGGGCGGATCGTCCTGAGCTCAGGAGTTCGAGACCAGCCTGAGCAAGAGCGAGACCCCGTCTCTACCAAAAATAGAAAGAAATTAATTGGACAGCTGAAAATATATATAGAAAAAAAAAATTAGCCGGGCATGGTGGCGCGTGCCTGTAGTCCCAGCTACTCGGGAGGCTGAGGCAGTAGGATTGCTTGAGCCCAGGAGTTTGAGGTTGCTGTGAGCTAGGCTGACGCCACGGCACTCGCCCCAGGCCGGAGAGTGAGACTCTGTCTAAAAAAAAAAAAAAAAAAAAAAAGAAATGAGTTTCCAGTTTTAAAAGTACCACTGAGTTATAATACTATATATGAAGAAAATACAGAAAGCTTCCAAGAGAAAAAAAATCACACACAGAATATCTGAAATCTGAATGTTTTCATACTTCTACAAAAATGCTTTCCTACATGTAGAAACGACATATCTGATTTATGATTTTTATAAAATAGCTGTGGAAGTTACACAAATAATGGATTGGAATGAAAGCGGGGAGGCCAATTAGGAAGCTGGGACACTCATCCGCCCACTCAGGACGATGGCACTGGGGATGGAGAGCTGTCCAGACGTGGGAGTTAGAATCAACAAGCTTGTGGAAATAAGGAATCCCAGGGAGCTGCGAGAGCTGCCAGTTTTCCAGATCTCTTGGATACTCCCCGCATAGTCATTTTGACTGAAAGTGGTACCCAGATTGTATCTGCAGATAAGCATAGTCAGAAGATTTGGAAGTCCTTTATTGACATTAAGCAATCTTGACTTTTCTACCCCACATCTCAATCAGACTCTCTTTTAGCTGAGCCTGTGGAAAATCTGCAGGTGGCTTTTTACTCTGTTTCCTTTCCCTTCACCCTCATATTGCCTAAGAAGACACACACACACAAAAAGGAGAAATTACAAATATGGTGATCTAAAAAGATAGCTCATAGTCCCTGCCCTGAAATAACCTAAATTCTAAATGACAAGAAAAGCTAACTTTACACTATTATGTCAGTAGTAGAAAAATACCATTTTTCATACATTTATAATATTTCTAAAGATCATGACCTAGCTTCAAATATTAGCAAAGCAAAAATCAAGAACAAAATTAATTTTGTTAGAGGTCCAAGATTCTGGGAAATATTTGAGGTTTTATTAGAGCCAGAATCAGACAGGATGATCTTGTTAATTTTGGTTTACCTTAGGGCAAAAAGTATTTATTCTGTTTACCTGACTGCGGAATAACAAGTGCTTTTAGAAGCAAAACATCGTGTCTGTTTTGACTTCTTGAGGGCCAAATCACTTGCCCAAAGTCACACACAATCATAGCAAAAATTGGAAATTGAATCCAAGCCTGTCTGATCCCAAAGTCCAGGCCTCTCCTCTACTCCACACTGTCTCAGATGTTTTCCTGCCTGACTTGGTTATGAACCTAAAATTGAAGGACAAAATTCCCCTTAAACTATAACTTAGACTTTAAAGAAATAGAAACTTTAGAAGATATGATGAATTGCTTTATTCAATTTGCATTATAGTCCTTTTCTATGTCCTCCATGCTGTCCGGTCCCCTGATGGTAAATCTAGTTTTGTTTTTTTTTTTTTTCCTAACTTCAGAATATCTTTGAGATGGTTCCAGAAAAACTGCCATCCTGTGACTTTGGTAAGTTTTGTGCTTGGCCGCTGTCCTCTGGCTACTCTCTTACTCCCTAGTTTATCCTTGATGTGGAGACCCCTCTGGTTTCAGCCATTTATCCATCCCAACACAGAGATTTGGGGCTTAAGCTCCTAAATGATTAAGATTCATTTTGTTAATTTTGTGAGACTAGAGAGATGCCCTTGTTACCCATTCACTGTCATTAACTTGTTAAAATAAAGCTCAAACTTTTTAGCATAATAAAGCATTTATGGAATGCTCCCTATATCTTTGTACACTGCATGTGCTATCTGATAGAATCACCAAAATGCCTTGAATAGATATTATTCTCATGTTTCAGGTGAAAATATGGACCAGAGAGGTAATTTGGAAAATGGCTTGCAAAGAAATTTGCCAAATGGCTCAGCTCATAAGTAGTCGAACCAAAATCCAATCTCTTTAATGCCTGGCTTCAAAGTCAGGGTCTCCTTTATGCTCTGTGACCTGTGAACAAAGACATCAACGTAACCTGCTATGCACCCAGACTCAGAAGTTGTTACTGATCCAGTGGGAATGTCATTCTCTTACTCAACACTCACCAATGGCTTGTTTGTTTTCTTCCCCTATGTTATATCTAAATTATTCCATCGGTTTTTAAAGCCCTGTTGTATCTGGGCCCAATCTTCCTTTCAATTATAAGAATGACCCCAAATAGGGCTATTCTGTGTTCTCAGTATCTGCAGAGGTATTAATGAAACAGCATCTTTAATGCCCACCCCACCCCCCATCACTCATTACCACAATTACGTCACTGTAGGCTTTGAGCAGCAACTAGGGGTCTGAGCTATAAGATTGACTAGCCAAGGCAGACTTCACTCTGTGATTTCCTCCCAGGACTAATACATGTCTTCATGCAAAGCATGTTCACCCAGAGCCTTTTTTCTCTTTGAGTGAGATTTAAAACTTCTTTTAAAGAGATGCCTAACTAGGGGTGGGGGATGGCTATGTCCTGCTACATTAGATATAGCACAAATCCATACCCCAGGTTAGACAGCGTCTTGATTTCAAAAGATCTTTTGCCATGCTCAACCTCAAACCCCTACTCAACTTCCCCTTTCTTGATGTAAAGCTCAAGTCCATGAACTTTTTGTTTTAGGCTGGAGTTTTCACACCCATCCTTACAACAAGAAACAGCTAAACGATCTGAAAAGCAATGACTTTTCTTGGACACATCAGAGAACTCAAGACACAGGGCCAACCATCAACACCAAAATCTGGAAAGACAAGGACATCCAGAGAGATACAGCCACAGAGATATGCTTACCAGAACAGAAACAAATGGACCAGTAAACTGGTAGGAAAATTCACAATTTTGATAAATTGCTGTAATCTGAGTGTGGACGCACAGGAAAGTGAGAAACTCCTGGAGCGTCAGTTTTAGTGTGGGGTCCACACTTTCCTGGGCCCTCCCAGCAGGAACCACACCGGGTTTTCAGTGAGGATTCAAGAAAGATCCTCTCTTCACTCTGGCTGGGGAGGGGAAAAGTGATGATTGTACATTATACCCATATTCTTCTCATTTTTCAAATCATTTTTCTTCCTTCACATTTAACACAAGTTTACCTAGTTTTCTCATTGATTTGTTATGAATCAGGATGTGGCTGCTCTTAAGGAAACAGTGGAAGATTTGCAAAGGCAATTAATGATGTATCAAATCTCACAGAACCTGGAGAGGTGTGGGCCCAGAGCTGACACACTGTACAAGTCCCCCACAATTCACATTGTACTTTGCTGACATATAGTGTGCGGAGTACAGTGTAAATGCCTCAAACCCTCCCCGCGAAACAGCCCCACATTGATGACTTATAGGGGCAAGTCAACGAGGGAAAAAAATGAAGTGCTTGTCCCATTCTGCAAAGGAAAAACTGAAACAAAAGATATTTGCAATCCATATCAAAAAATCAGGGAATCTAGGTTTCCATTTTCAAAATCCTCTGGGGAGAATTCTCGGTTTTGAAAGTTTCATATTGTCCAAATTATTAAGATAGAGTATATTAATTTTATAAAACTCTATAGTTTCCAACTTAACATCTTAGGAAAGGTATTTTTATTTGGCTAAGTGATTTGTGATTTATTACTGTGAAAACTTCAATAGTTCTGGATTAGAACAGTTTTCCTTCTGTAGCTACGCTAATTCCAAGTCATTCTTCAGTTCCAAATTTCTGGCTAAACCCTTCCCAAGGCCTTCTAGGACAGTTCTTTGAACTTACAGAACTTATTTTGGGTATCATTCATTGTCCATAAAATATTTTGGTTTCTGTGGTATTGTTATTTGACTTTCCATGAGCTACATGAATGTTCATTTCCTTCTGGTGACTCCACCATGACCCACCATTGGTGCCCATTCTAGGTCAGAAAAGAATTTTTACAATGCAATCTCTGCCTTCAAGGAATTCATAGGGTATTAATGGACAAATAATGTGTGATGAAGAGACAAAAAATAAAAGTACACTTTGCATATAATGGAGAAATGACAAGGTACTATAAAAAAACCCAGAAAACTAAAAGAAAATACAAGTATTTAAGGTGATGGATATCCCAAGTGCACTAATTTGATCTTCACAAGTTATACGAATGTGTTAAATTATCACACGTACCCTGAAAAAAAAAAAGCAAACAGAAAACTAAGCTCTCAACTCCACTTGGGGGAGGAGGAGAGAAACTGGGGGAATTCATGGAGTAGACGGCATTTCTGGACTTGGGTCTTAATAGACCAAATAAGTGCATAATACATAGTAAAAGGATGGAAGGATATTCCAATCAAGATAAAATTTGGCTCAATTTGTATTTTGAATCACTAACAATTTTTGCTTTTATGTCACTTTATAAAAATTTTTTTCTGGCAATTTCATTTTTACTTAGAAAACTTAATGATGCTTGGGTAGCAGATTTTCTGTAAGAAAGTTCCTAAGACACTTTTGGGCTTCCAATATGAGTCTGAAGTACCTTGACTCAAAGCTAACACGGGGTAAATTCTGAGACACAAGTCAAATCTAAGAAGACTCCAGCCTCAAAATATAATGTTGAAGTAAGTAACGATGTTATCATCCACATCAGTGCATAGGAAAACTGAGGCACAAAATGCTCTGCTAGACATGAGAGCCTTCCTAATAAAACTTGAATCAAACATCCATATCTATAATCACCCAATCACAGAAATACTTCCATTATAGGATGTTTCTCTGTTGAATAAAAGGTATCAGGTGATGGCAGGGGATTTGCACTACCTACTTTTTCCTACCTGCTATGTTGGTGACTCACACAAGCAGGCAAAAAAGGCCACGCAGAACACAGTCACCTTCATTTCTCAGGCATTAGATGACAACATCTTAACTTCACCATTTGCTGAAAAGCAAGTTTCGCAAAGTTAACAGTAAGAAATAAAATTTTAAAAATAAAATTTATATAACATTTAGAGCTGTCCTATCCATAGGGTGGCAAGAAATTTAAAGTTAACCACATCCTATGGTAGGATTGATTTAAAGAAGAGTCAGCTTCCAAGTCAACATGGATTTATTTTCTCCAGATTTTCCTCTGAAAATATGCTAAAGGGAAAAATGAAAGATGCCAAAAGTGATGATTTACACATTTTACATTAGCAATTATATTTTTGGCATTAACTCTATCAGAAAAAAATATATTTAGATTTGTATAGTGCTTTTGATATTGATGACCTATAAAATTACATCCAAAAATCGATGTGTTAAAACACATACATAGGTGACAGGGCAATGGAGAAATTATCATTATTCAATTGCTTTTACTTTCTAAATTCAATCCATTGTTGCAATATGTCCATGGTTACAGGAAGGTATTTTTCTATCAATCTTTGAGTAAGACCCCTGTACCATACTCAATCAGAATTTTTTATAATGAAGAGCTAATTTTGAGATAGAAAAGTTACTGGATATAGATCCATAAAAAAATTTATTGATTTTTAGAAATGCATGGCCATTGGAGAAATGAATAATGCTGAAGATATGTAAATATCTTGGCTTAAAATTATAGAAATATTCTTTGGCCTTGAGTGAACGAAGTATAAAATTATGTGAGCTTTTTACTGTTCTTCCTCAGAACAGAGCTAGATTTAGAAATACCCTGTGTTCAGAGGATTCTGCCTGCCCGATGTGGACCATATGCTAACTGAATCCTGCCTCTAGAATTTGCTTTCCTTTAGTGACCCATCCATACACAATGGCAATGAATTCCCTAAAGGGACAGAGAGATTACAGAATAAGTTGCAAAATTATTTTGTGCTATTTTCTAATCAGTCCTTGAATCATGGGCACATTTGGCCTGAGGTTTACTTTCCTTGCAACTTAATAGTGAGGATGTGATAGGGAGACCTAAAGTCTTTACCCATCTGGACTGGGTAGGAAGAGATGGAGCTGGATAGAGACACAGGGGAGACGCTATGCTAAGGATTTTAGAGGGGATGCTTTGGGAAGGGACAAGGGAAGACAGAGACGGAGTCACAAAGTGAGGATGGAAGTGTTTTTTAGGAAATACAGGAACATATTTGCATTTACGGAAATACTCTGAAGCCAAAGTAGAGACCCCAAAACAAATGAGGAGATCATTGTGTAGCCTAGGCAAGAGAATGAAAATAATGAAAGTGTGAACTAGGTACCAGCAGTAAGCAGGGGGAGGAGAATGGGGTGTATTCAAAAATTTTTTTAAGAGAAAAAGGATTTTGTCCCATATCTCCAAAGTAGTTTTTCAATTTTTATGTTTCACGACATACTCAATGCATCTAAAACTAATTTTTTTCCTCCAGAATGAAGCTTTTTCCTTTCTGACTTGATTGATTACTAGTGCAAGCATCATCTGGTCAATTAGAGGGAAAATATTATAACGTTCTTCAGTCCCCAATGTCCTTTGTCCGTTCTCTTTTATTAGTTGCCAAGAAACTCAAATCCGTATTTTCCTTGTTCTCAGCAAGTGGCCTTTCCTTTTGCTCAAGTCATCATTAACCAGTGAAGTCTACTGAGATTATTTTTCAACTGGATTTTTTTTGTGTCCTTTCTTATTCTTTTCTCTCCCTTTTTATGCTCTGCCTTCAAACTAATCTTTCCATGGCACTACTGGTTTTTTCTTCCTATATCTCCCTTGTTATCGACTCACAATGGGTTCCGGTGATGAAGAGGATAAAGTTAAAATGCTTTCTACTGATAAAAAAGAAAAGAAAAAAGAAAAAAAAAAAAAAGAAACCACTGTGGTTGTTCCCACTTTATCTCTTCTACTTTATTTTTCAAACGCTCTTTAACAGACATCCCACTTTTCATTCATTCAACAAAGAGTCACTGTGCACCTGCTATATCCCACCCACAATTTAAGTTGTAGGCAGGAGCTGTGATGAAAATAATTGAATTTGTTACAAAATAGGAAGCCGTTAGAGAAGTTTTGTTTTGTTACTTAATTTTGTTTGGGTTTTTAAAGCAGAGTGTGACATGATCTGCTTCTGCTTTGAGTCTTTGCGGGCTCACGCTGAAGGCTGCGAGCTGAAGGGACCCTTGGGAAGCAAGACAGAAGCAAGGTGACTATTACAGCATTTGGGAAAGATTGTTGTGGCTCGGGCTAGGAAGATAACAGTGGAGCTAGAGAGAAGTGAGTGGATTCTGGATATCTTAGGAGCAGACTCTACAGGATCTGGCTGATGGCTTAAACATACGGAAAACAGAAGGAAATGTTTCAATAAGAATTTTGGAGTCAGACATAATTATCTGAGACCAAACAAGTTCTTTAACTTTTGTTAGACTAAATTTCTCTATTTAAGATGGATAATCTAAAGATCAGAATTGACTAAGTGGGAAAAAAAAGAAGGATAATAACATTTGTTTGAAACATACATACTTGTGCATTTTGACTGATAATAATCTACAAAACCATATACTTACATGGTTCAATCTAATATTCACAGGATTATTGTATGGATTAAATGGGACAAGAATGCAAAGATATTAACTTAATCCTGTATTTAGTAGATGTTAATTTCTTTCTCCCCCTCTTCCTTCCTTCTATTTCAGGATCTAAATAAAAATCTTTTTTTTGTAGTCTTGTTGGATTAACTAATGCACATTGATATCTTTATCTTCAGAACAGTAATTTGTGTGTTAGATTGTTCTAGTTTAACAATCCTTCACATAGGCCTTGTTTGCAAGAATTCAAACAGGACTAAAGCTGTCATTATGTTATTAAATACATGGTAAGTTAATAACAGACTCAGTCCAAAACGTTTTCTGAACTCTGGGATTTACTGCATTGATATCGCTTTGCCGTATATTTATTAAGGTGTATATTTTATCTCTTCCAATAGATCATGAGCTCCTAGATGACAATGGGGTATCCAATTGTTTGGAATTCAACATTGTCTTGCATCTAGTGTATATTCTGTAAATATTTTCTGATGTGCTTCAAACTAGATATCATCTACAATATACACTAATAAAAGAGAGAAAATAGAACATAGAGCTTATTGTCAAATCTATGCAAATAAAAGGACTTAAGAACAGAAGAAATAAAGGAATTATCATAATAAAATTGGGTTGATTAGGGAAAGTCTTCTAAAGAGAAAGATTTTACTGGTGCTACCAATTGTAGAAGTTCCCTTGAGATCATAGGGCAATGTGTTATTTATTAAAACTCTACAAATGCAGAGAGTAACACAGGTTGAGTCAGAAGTAGTAGTAAGCGGTGGTTGTTCCAATTTGTAACAAGCATCTGTTAGAACAGCTGGCATTGGAAAGTACCTGTCCAATTACTTACCTTAATTGCATGACCTTAATCAGCATCATGGAATTGAAGAGGTCTCATATTTTAGTTATGCTTAATTTGTTTGCATGTAACAGTAATTTTTTATCAAAACTGCCCATAATTTTATGCACAACCAGTTCAAACATTTGACCAAACTGACTAATCCAATCAGACAAAATACCCACGGAACCGACTTGAATTAATGGATTAGTCTTACTTTAAAAGCTATGTAATCTTAGTAAAGGCAGTTAAGGAACTACCATGCAAACACCGTGAAATAACTTTTCTTTAGCATTTCTAAGGAAAATGAAGAGAAGGATCTTGCATAAGTCAGCAGCTAACAATTGCCCTTGAACTTTATAGTCTATGAAACATTTTACATTTCACATGCTTCACTTGACCTCCACCAGCCTTGTGATAGCTATCATGCTTTTCCGTTTTGCGGATGAGGAAGTTAAAATTCAGAGAAATCAGGCCATTTTCTCAAAATCACAGTTCGAGTCATTAGGAAGCATGGTTTCAAAACTGAGTCGTTTCTCTGCAAAAGTATCATTGCACTTACATTGCCAGAGGTTTACAAACGTTGCTGGGTATTGGAATCACCTGGGATTTTGTTAAATGCAGGTACCCATGGTAACCACAAGAAACACCTAGTTGATGTTGTGGCAGGTGATATAAGTATTATATTTTCAGGAACACCTATATACCATCTGCCTACAAAGAAAAGTGGATTCGAAGGAATTGGATGAGTACCAAGTTTAAATTCTGCATCTTTTAAGTAAATGTACAAGGAATATTGCATTTGTTTGTAGGAATTTCATCCAGCACAAAGGCACTAATGTAAACATTCATCTACAAAGCTTAGCAAGAATATGGAACCAGATGTGTTAGTCACATCACTGTGATTATTCCATATGTCTTCTTGACTCACACAGACAAACAATGATTATTCTACCACTTCAGTGATACTGGAAGTCCTATCCCATCTTGTATGTGTCACAATTAGCCAAGGCACTGATTAGGGCTAAACCAAGTCACCATCAGTAGGGAGCCAGTTTTCAGGACAATGTAACACATTATCAGATTTTACTAAATGGTTTTATGATAAATGAAAATAGTCAATACAATGGATAAAAACTACTTTTATCAAAATCTGATCATTTCTACATGTGCATATGAAATAAACATATGGAACATGGGGTGATTTTCAGTTCCTTTAAAAAGTATTAGGATGTTCCAAGATTACAGTGACCAGCTCTACCAGTTTGCCCAGGACTGAGTGGGCTCCTGGGATACGGGTCTTTCGATTTTAAAACAAGGACAGTGCCAGACAAACCAGGACACATTGGTCACCCCATCCAAGATACTTCAATGTATACTCTGGAAATTACTGATTATCTACTCAGTTTAAAGTTGTAAATGAAAACATCCCTCACAAATCTTTCCTAATAGCAGGTTAGATGGAAGCATGTGGAATGCAAACAGCTTAATAACTATAGGGAGTCGTGGTTCCCAAATTAGTGGAATTAGACACTGAACAATTTAATTAAATTCAATAGATATGTGAAGATCGTCCATCCAGTTTTGTGCTCTGTACCAGAGGCTGGGGATTCAAAGATGATCAAGGATGATCCCTGAACTTGAATAATTAACAAGATGTAGGGTGTTTACAAGAAGCAAATATATCTTCTAAATAATCCCAAGCAATTGTAGTTCCCAACATGCCCAATTGCAGCACTAAGGGAAAGTAAAGAATGGCACATGACATAGGAGGCCCTAATTTGACGATAAGTCTTGCTGTGCAGAGATAAAAACACAAAGGTAATTCCATATACAATGAATAACTAAAAACATGCACCGCTGACAGAAACACTACAGAAGCAACTTAAATAAACTCATTGGTTGAGAGAATCCCTTTTTGATTACAGACATACTTTTGCTCTCTTAGATAAACTTATCAATTGTCTTTGGAATAGTCTTTTTCTTTTTGAGAAGTAGTGTTGTAGTCATTATAAAACTGTTGACTGGCAGTCAGAGAATCTGGCATTTAGAGTAGATGTAACAAACAGAAAGATGATTTTAAGACACCACAAAAGAGCTGTTTCAACTTTTATTTTTACTGTTTTGGCAATTTAGGAAGCTGATATACATTTTAAGATTACATTTGTAATTGAACAGATTCTATTTGGGATCATATTCTCTTATTTAGATACTGACTTACTGTCACTCATTTTTTAAAAAATATTTTGATTTTTTTCCCAACAGGAAAGATAGTTATCAATGACATGTTACAGTGAAGGCTTTTAAAAATATGATAAAATGTGGTGAGAAAGAATATTTTGTAAATAGGAGCTGGTATTAATCTTAGGGCTAGGTCTTTGCTGTGATGCTTTGTGTTTGAGGAAGGATGGAGCACTAGGGTAAGATGGAATCAGGTCCCGCTTGGCTTCCTGTCCTGGACCACCATAGGATCTGTGGGGAACAGACCTGGCTGCAAGGAAACTCAAAGTCAACAAAAGTCACCGTCATTCCAAGAATGAAAGGTACTTGAGGAAGTTTAAGAAGCAGAAGCAACCCAGAGATCTTAAACCTGGATCCGTGGCAGAGGACAAGCAAGCTCTCATCGATACTGTAAACGTTGGATTAGCTCTCACATTCTACTGCCCAGGCAGTACCATTCTGCTGGTAATGGAAGTGATGGTAGCAGTAGCATAAACAGTTTCCTGATATTTACATCTAGGCATTCAGTTATAATCCCTTATTTCTGCTTCTCCGCTCTTTCCAATGATTTGGTAAGGATCCAATTCCTTTTATTAAATCCTGTCTATTTGAAAAACCTAGAGTGATTTCAGCTTCCTATAGCTGTAGCTAATATGGAAGATCAGCAAGAATTGTCATCTCTCGGGGTCATCATTATGTGTTGAAAACTGAGTATGTCTTCATGAATGGGATAGTTACAACTTTTTTATAAAGAGCACACTTAACCTTAAATGTGTTCTAAATAGTCTCCTGGCCCAACTAGAGTAACTTGATCATTTCTAAGAATCTCACACAAGTCAGAAATGGCAGCAACTGCTGGTGGATGGGAGCATGAAGGCAGCGGAGAGGACCCAAGGTACAGGAAGGGACCAGTCTCTTCATGGAATCTTCAGCCCAGAATAGAGAATTAATTAGTTTCCAGAACTCTCAATGTGTTTTTACTTTTAATTGGTTCAATAGTTTTAACTTTTTATTTTGAAATAATTATAGATTCACAGGAGGTTGCAAAATGTACAAAGAATCCCCATGTACATGTCCCCCAGGCAATGTTAACTTCTTACACAGCTATCGTATAATATCGAAATTGTGAAGTTCATATTGGTACAATCCATAGAGCTTATGAGCTGACTCAGGTTTTACCAGTCATACATGCACTCACGTGTGTGTATCTTTGCAATATCCCCGTGGGCACCTTCTTAACAATGACCAAAATCAAGATATTCAACTGCGCCATCACTGTAAGACTTTCTTGTGTTACCCCTTTATCGCACAGTAATTTCCCTAACCTTGGCAACTACTATTCTGTTCTCCATCTTTGTAATTATGTTATCTCACAAACATTATATAATAATACATGGAATCACATAGTATGACCTTTGAAACAGTCTTTTATTAATAAAAAATGTAGTCTTCCCTCCCTCCAATAATATTTTACACATGTTAAGTAGTGAAATGTTGCGTACAAAGGATGATATTTAGAACAACTTCAATTTCTGGATATAAAACACCTTGAATAGAGAGTATTTGTCATTTTTAGTTACAGTTTCATTTAAAGTTCAGGAATGATTTTCAAATAACTCAAAAAATTCTAAAAACGAAAGATGATTCAACTAATTTTTAAAAAGAGGTAATTCTTGTGGGATGCTGCCTCATTTCCTACTGTAAATAAATGTACAGATCCGATTATAGAGACTTGTAAATATGCTGTCTCATGTTTCCAATATTCACACTTTCAGGCAAATGGGTTCTCCTAGTTATTAATATAACGTTACCACTTATGAACCTTGGCAGGACTTCTTTCAGAAGACAATATATTCCACCCACCTTGCTGTAAAAAATGGGGTAAACCCAACAGAATTCAGCAAACTTTCTACTCATGTGGGCAAAGTTTAAATTAAAATAGAAACCATGAGGAGGATGCCTATAATACTGTCTGAATTGATTCAAATGAAGAGTTCAGAGGACTACTGCAGTGAATTAAATTATTAGCAGGGGCATATAAAGGCCAGAGGCTCCCCTTTAAAAACTGTTTCTCTTTTTCTCTTCTTTTGGTGCCCAGTCTCTTGTGACAGATCACAAAGCTGCTAGCTGCTCCAAACCAGGAGCCTAGGGACCCACTCAGAAATGTAATGCACATTTTTTTTATTTGAGTATTTCCCCCCCAAACAAATAAATGACCCCATGTTATGACAAAGGACTTTTAGGCCACTTTCAGCCAGGTAGGACAATTTAGGATATGTATTTTAGGTGATAAAATATTGAAATCTTCAAGTATTTTTATGGCAACATAATGCAAAGAAGAATTTCAGAACTATTACATAAAATTTGGGATGAATATCCAGATGGATATGGAAGTCTGGGATCAAGATAACAACAGGGTTGGTTCCTTCTGAGGGCTGTGAGGGAAGGATCTGTCCAGACCTCCTCCCTTGGCTTGTAGATAGATGGCCGTCTGCATGTTCACATGTCCCTGCGTGCATGCCTGCAGCCACATTTTCTACTGTTATAAGGACACCAGCCATATTGGATTGGAGTTGACTCTACCCCAATATGACATCATCTCAACTTAACTATTAATAATTCCATCAGCACTGACCCTATTTCCAAAAAAGATACCATTCCAACATACTGGGGGTTAGCATTTGAACACAGAATTTTTAGGGGGAATATAATTCAACCTGTAGCTGGGTTATTTGATTGAAAGAATCGTTCTCTCTACTTTCTCCAAACTTTTTATTTCTGCACAGATTCCTACCTGCAGAGGAGAGTCTGATTGGACAGAATGGTAATAAGTTGCTGGTCGCTTTCCTTTATGGTGGGAGATAAGTCAATTTCAATTTGGTCCAGTTTTGTTTTTTTTTTTTTTTTTAGGAAAGAGTCACTTGTGTGACTCTTTCTCGTTGTTTAAATATGAGGTAAGTAGACACTCATTACCTCGAAGTTAAAATGCAACTGAGGTTTCACTGATTGGTCTGACAAAGGTGACTTCTTCCAATAACCTTCATTGAACGTTGCCTTCAGGGACAAGATTGGCAAATGTATGGCATAGAGTATCCTGTAAGAAAAGTGATTGAGAACCCAGCTCTTTTGTTTTGTGGAGTTTCTGATGGCCCCAGATAGTATCAACTGAGGTTCACCAGCACTGAAGACACCAGCAGTCCCACAGGAGAACATTCAGTAAGGGTAGGAGTTGTCTGAACAAGAGATCTGATTTAACAAAATAGGAAGTTACTGGGAAGAGGATTTGTTCAGGAATATTATGAATCTACTTCAGACCTGAGTGTCCTATCAGAGAGGAATGCCAATACCTGTGAGTGTAAACTCAAAGAACTTGGGAGCCCAAGCACAGAGTGACTGTTGTCATGCATTATGTAGATAAAATTGTCCTCCCTAAAAAAATGACTGAGGGCTGCACAGGGAGGTAATTCAGCAAAATAATTATCACAGAAGTGGATAAGAACACCTCAAACAGTGCAGCTCTAACCGAAGCAATGGAAGATGACATCCAGGTCCCACTGTTCATTTTTCACCCAGTGTTTTCGAGTAGCAGTGGTCCCTTAGGAGGTAGCCAATCAATTTTTAGGCAAATCAGGATAGGTGCTCAGGCTCAGGCTTGCAGAGCATAGTGACTATCCCAGAATAAGTTGCTGGGTATCATACTAATTCTGGTAGGTCACGTGAATGATGTGGACATTTTCAAACACATGATTTTATTTATAGGGCAAAGTGAGTGTGGACAGATCTTGTTATGGTTCCAAATACTCCCTTCCCCATGGGAGGATTATACTTCCCCACTATTTTGATGTCAGACTTGGCCATATGGTTTGTTCTGGCCAATAAAATATGATCAGAAGTAATGTACGCCACTTTTGAGTGGAAGTTTCAAGAGTTATCTTCTGGTTCTGCCTTTTTTTTTTAACTTTGCCTTCTTCCACAGGACAAGAAATGTCTCAGATAAGAGGTGCTCTTTCAGCCTGGTCCCAGAATAAAGACAGCACAGAGCCATTCCAGAGACAACCCCTGGTGGCAGAATGTGAGTGGGGAATACAACTCTGTTGTTTAAACTAATATGCTTTGGGAGGGCTGCTTGTTACACAGCTTAACTTACCCTGACCAAAATAGGAGGTCTTACCAGTTATTAAATATAATATTTTGGCTCATAAAGAGGACCTGGGGTTAGTACTAATGTTCTGGAAGATAGTTGAACTTGAATATCCACTATTCTGGGTATTAGGTCTTTTGGTTACAAATAGTAGAAAACCAAAGCAAAGTGGCTTCAGCTAATTTTTAAAGAAAGTATTGGTTTATATGACTGAAATTCCAGACTAAGTTGTATTCTGCAGTTCCACTGATGTCTTCAGGACTTTGTGGTTTTCACCCTACTCCTTGATTCTGCATTTTTCTTCGTTAGCCCCTTCTATACCCATTCTTCCCTCACACTAGCAAGATGACTTACGCCCTATCTTCTCAGCAAGAAAATTCTCTTTTGCGCCGACAGGTCAGATGTTCAAAACTCTCATTGAATATTTAACTTTGTCTATCTGTATGTTTCTTTTTTCTTCTGAGGTCACAGGGAATTCACTGGTTCCAGATTAGTTAATTTACGGCTTGGGGGTGGGGAAGGGCTGCACCATGTGAGCAAATTCAAGTTAAAACTCTTACCTGAGTGTGGCACAGGCCAGGGGTTCCAATCAGTTTCAGGTGACTCTTTTTGCCCCTGTTTATTTCATAGCTAGGACAGAATTAGGTACTCTAAATGTTACACAGTTGACTCAATATCAGCTGCCTATATGCATGGGCCCTGCAGCCTGGATACCACCCCCTGAGTGGATGTCAGAACCTCGGGCCCCATCTGTTAGGGTCCAGATCAAGTTCAGAAATCCCCATGAGCTCTTCAGCCTTAGTTCTTGATTACTGCTCTCAGAGTTCATCCATCATAGCTGCCTTCTGGGAATTTCTCTTTTTAAAACTACTATGTATGAAAAATTACTATATTTTATCTAGCTCAGTGTGCCAGGCTTTTAGTAGCTTCTTTAATTTGTTTGCAATGCTCATTAATCTTTGGTCCATGTGAGATCAGGTACTGCACCTATTTTGTTCACGCCAGGACTTACTACAGAGTTGAGCATATGGCAGGTGCACAATGCATGTTTCTCCAATGATGAGAGGCAGTGGAATATAGCAGCTAAACATGTCACCTAAAATCAGGCTGCTTGAGTTCAAACCCTACTCTGTCGCTTACTAACACCACCTGTACCAACTTGGGCATAACTCTTAACCTCTCCATGCTTCAGCTTCTCGTGGATAAATAAAATAATAATGGTACACCTGCCACGTAAGGTGGTTGTAGGGATTAAATGAGTTTATAGACAAATGCCCATATGGATAAAATAAGCACTATGGGAGCGTTAGACCTTATTATCTGTATTTTCATTAATAATAAATTTTATTTGGGAGTAGGTGAGCTGTTTAGCACAACACATTAATATAGTTATCTTCTCTGACTATGCGTAGGGCTGGCCCTGGGATCCAATCTCGTCGAAGGAATGTTGCTGAAAGGAATAGCTCAGAACTAAACCTGATGTTTGAAAATCAAATATGATAAATTACAGTGGAACAGCAAGTTATTGTAGGCTAATAGCTGTGTTTTCTCCTCCTAGCCATTAAGTGCTCAACTAAGGGTTGGGGAAAGGGAGGTGAGGAGAAGAAGAAATCAGAGCTGATAAGAGGCAAATGAATGTCTTAGTGCCCTGGAACCAACCTAGAAAAAAATTTAAAAGAAATTTATATTTCCTACCAGGTATAGAATTCTTTCTTCAGAAGAAGTGTATTTGCATCAGAATGAAGAATTTCAAAATCTCTCTAGTGAACATGGCGATAGAATCATCTTTCTAGATTTTTTTTAAAAAGACATACAGATAGAAACCCTGATTTGAAAAAGGTGCTTCAGTTCTAAGAACCGCCAAACACTGAAGTTCAGTAAATTCAATAATTACCTAATTCCAGGTGTAAGATATTCATTCTCTTATAATCCGTAACTCACAGTAGGAGGAGTCCCACTGCAGAATCATGCTGATTTAGCTGTACCAATATTTGAATTGTCTCAAAATAGAAAGAAAAAACCAGACATGGTACGATTTACATATCAATGGTAGTGACGCTATTCCTTCATCCAATAGCAACTGTATTAATGGTTTACATTGCATACAGATGTTTTTGCTTTGGTTGTTTTCAAAACTCTTTTTAACTGATATATATATATATATAGCAAAATAAATACCTTATCATCTTCCTTAAATTATGACAGGGCACCTAAAACTAAACCACCCTCCCTGATGAATTAAAGGTTTGAAAGAACAGCAAGGTCTCTATTTAAGGGAGGGCAATCCCATGGAAATAATAAATATGTCCACTAGATTCATTTAGTGAATTTGGTGGATTAGGGTGGGCCCTGATCCAATATGACTGATGTCCTCACAAAAAGGGGAAATGTGGACACAGAGAGTGAGATACACAGAAGAGTGACAATGTGAAGACACAAAAATCATCCTTGTTCTTAGAAACAGAAACATGGCTTTAAATAAATATCTTCTTGATCCGCTGTAGTGAAAGTCCTCACAGTTTCATGTAGATCCTTCTTTGTGTAACAAGAATAGAACATTGCCATTACCTACAAATGTTTAACTTTCAGGATCTAAAGTACAGACATGATTAAAGCCATTTCTATGCACGAGTTTATTTGTTCCTGGATGCTTCCGCTCAGTCCTGCTATTGCTGAGCTTAAGAAGGTTCCCACTGCGCATCTTTGCAATATGTTCTCTGCAGAAGTGCTCGCCTCAGCTGCCCGCTAACGTGCAGCCTCTGATTGCTGGCGCTGCAAGGTCTGGGGTTTATCACCACTCTTGGTCTTTGGCAGGAATTAAGCAGCGTGTGCTGTAATAACTCAAAAACTTCCCTCTAATTGCAAACAAGTGAACAAACAAGAGCAACAACAAAGAAACGAAAATCCCTTGGTGGTTTTTTGGTTTGTTTTTTTTTTTTTCCCTATTTTATGCTGTAAAATATGCTCTCTTCATCCCACCCCTAATAAGCAACAGTATCCTGGCATTATTTGCTGTTTCATAATCCCTTTAATCCAAAATTCATAAAAGAGTGGAAGTGTGTGCTACAGCTCAAAAAAGGGCAAGAAGTTCATGAAAGCAGGTTCAGAGTGAACGACGTCCTTAGGAAAAGTGGCAAGACATGTTGATACAAGCAACAAAGAAAAGTTGTAGTTAGAGTGTAAAGAATACTGTTGCTAAGCTAAGAGGTGAGACTTTATTATTTTATAGTATATGCAGTCATCTTGGATTGAAGGACTTTAAGCAGAGAGATAACTTGACCAGATTTATATTTTATGTATTGTAAAGCTCACTTTAATGGCTGGGTAATCTGTGCACACCTTTAGCAGAATTTTGCAATACTCCAGGAGGGGATTGATGGAGGTTTGTGATAAGACAATGAATCATGGAAGAGAGGAGACATGAATGAACCAAGAAATAGTAAGGAGGTAGAAATAATGGGATTTGGTCATTGATAAGATACAGGAAAAAGAAGTATACTGTGGTGCTCTGTTGGCAGTCACCATAAACATATCTAGGTTGAAATATTGGTTTCCCCATTTACTACCTGTGGAAACTTGGACATGGCACTTAAACTCTGTGGCTCATTTTCCTTATCTGGAAATAACAATACATGCCTCATGAGGTTGTTAGGAAGATAAAATAAAATAATGCATGTTATGCACATAGCACAGTCCCAGGCACAGAATTAAAAGTCCATATATTTATCTTCAAATAGGATGGGTAAAAACTTAAAGATGACTCTGAAATTTCTGACTGTGCATTCTATCAAGATATCATAAAGGAAATTAATGCACTAAGCTCAATGAAAATCTATGATTCGATGGTTAGAAGCACATGTAATTTCTATGACAGATTAAAAAAAATTTCCAGTTTTTTGTTGCTTTTAGTGTCAATTAACTGCAGCAGAATCTCTGGTTGCTGATCTCATTCTGGGTGACCTGTCTTGCTTCCTTTGATTAATTGATCCTTGCAGAATTCTAGGGGAAGGGATTTGCCTCTGTAGCCTCCTGGGCAATCCCTATTTCAACAGTGGTTGATGGTCGTGGGCTCCATTTCCATCCTGGGGTCATGCCCTTGTCAGAGCACCCCAGCTGTTCCCCCAGCAAGAAGCACTTGACTCTCCATTAAATGCATCCTGCAAAACTCTAGTAACCATGGTAATAATTAATGGAAGACACAGCCCCATCCCCACCCTGACCTTCTAACTATCCCTAGTAAAAACCATAATCCCTTCCTGTTTGCATGTTTTAAATTACACACTCCTGAGATCTTCTTCAAGGCAAGGGAAAATACCACCTGCCCATGATGACAGCTGCCTGCTATCAACCAAAGCAAGATACCAATGACATAATTTGGGGCAAAATGCAATCAGTCCTTTATCTCTAAAGGACAGCCAACATTTCTCAATGCCTGCATTATCCTGAGAGTATCCGTACATCTTGATTTGCAGCAGATTCTTCCATTTCACTTTTATTTTCCTAATTATTGGGGTAATTAAAAATAGCACCTTCTTTCACTTTCAAATGTGTGCTAGTTTAGATGACAAATTATATACCCACCCTATCTACATGCCACATTTAGGGATTTTAGGATTTATTATAAAAGTTCCAGGCAAGAAAAAACTAGAAGGATTTTAGCTGTATCTGTGTGTATTAAGAAGTAGTTACTATGTGTAGAGAGAATTAGAAAGTACCAAGAAGCAAAACAGGAGAATCCATTTGAAGGCTATTTCAGTAATCCAGACTGAGGTCATGGTGGCACGGATGAGAGTGGCAAGGATTTGAGATAATTTAATTTGTGAGATAATGAATAGGCAAGACGTGGTTACTTACTGAGTATGGAGGGAGAAAAAGAAGTGAATCTCAAAGATACTCCTGAGTTCTGGCTTATGCAGCTAATTGAATGGCCATGCAATTTACTGAAATAGGGAACACCACAGGAGTAAGTAACATGTTTAGGTATACAAAGGGTGAGTTCTGCTTTGCATGTCAAATTTGAGATGATTATTAGACATGCAAATGGATATGTTGATAGCTGGGAGGATATCTTGAAATTAAAGACAAGAACTGACTTGAAGATGAAAATTAGAAATAATCATTTAGATGAGAAACGAAGCTATGACACTTATGAAACGTACTCAGAGAAGAGTAGGGAACAAAAGAAGCTTTAGGGTGGAGTTTTGAGAAAAAGATCTAGCTTTTGTTTTAAACCTCAGAGTTGAGTAGGTATAAATTTGCCTTATCTCTAGAAAGAAGATCTTGGAATCCAAACAGCAGATCCTCGTCCAACCGCTACCCATGAAGAAGATGGATATACATGGAAAACACAAGTCCTTAGGATGGAATTCAAAACAGAGTTGGTTCAATCTGACATCATAAGGTTGGCCATTTTCATACTGAGCCCTTGCTCAGCATTTCTTCCTAAATCCCCTACAAGATTGTAGATTCCTTGGGAGCAGAGAAAGTATCCAATAAGAATGCATCTTTTGATCCCTCCCTGTTTTATAATATAGAACTTTGTGAATTGCAGATACAAATGATAGTTTGTTAAGTGACTACATAATTACCATTTCTATGCCTGTAGCTGTGTGGATAACTAGCATTTATTGAGCATGTGCTAAGTGCTTTGTCACTGTGATAAATACTCTACAAACAAGTCTCACTTGATCTCCTGGGAGATGTTACAAGCAAAGCTTAGAACCAAGAAAGCTGGAAGTAAATGTTAATGGTAATTAAGATAATCATCATTGTTACTATCACTACTCCCCTTTAGCAGACAAAGAAACTACATTTTAGAGATGTGAAGCTCACAAAGGGCAGGTAGCCAGTTAATGGTGAAGTGACGACATTAAACCCAGACCTATCTGGTGCCAGATCTTGTATTTAGTCATTTGATGCTACTACGCTACATGTCCATAGGACATGTGGACATGATTGAAATGATGCTCCAGGACAAAAGTGCCACCTTTCTCTACTATTAAAAAATTGCCTATGCCTCTCTATAGCTTGACAGACCTCTCAAACAGTCTGTGGATCATTTGGATGCTTTACCCACTGTATGTCTCCTTAATCAGATTGAGTTTGGGACCGTTGTCTTACTCTCACACACTGGGCTTCATAACACGTGTACACTATGTGAATTTTTGTAGAAGCAGTTGGTGATACCGATGTATGTGCTATGATAGTCCTTTGTTCAGCTGAAGAGAGTCTCAGTCTTTATTTTAAGAAATATTGTTTAATTGTATTCTTTATCAAATGAATACCATGTTTATTTTAGAGAACTTAGTAATACAGAGAAGCAACAAGGAGAGTCAAGACTCAACCATACCACACTATTTGTTACTGTCCACAGTTTCATAGACATCCTTTTGTGTGCATGACACATGTGTGTATCAATGTGTGAGTTTTGTGTACATGCAAACCATACACCTCACAAACCCACATATTAAGTAAGTTCTATCTTGTAACTCAATAATATATCTTGAGCTTCTTACCAGCGCGTAATTATTTTAAATGATTGCCCAACAATGATTTGTTTAAATATATCATAGTTTAAGCAAGCCCTTATTATCAAATCTTGTTTGTTTTCTATTGTAAACACGATGCTACAAGGGATATCATTGTAGCTGAGTATTTATCCATATCGCTAATTATTTCCTTAAAATGACCTCTGGATTTGTCTTCTCCAATTTTGTAGTTTTACAGAGAGAGGAGAGAGAATACATTTGTTTTAATCTGTAGTAGAGTATACAAAGGCCATATCGCTAATGAATGGGGTGGCTTGGATTCTAACCTCCAATCTGTGTGACTTAAAAGTCCCTGTTCTTTCCACCGTACTGTGTGGCATCCTGTCCCATAATATTGGTCAAAAACTGCATAAAATTTGTATGTACAGAATGCACAAGGGAACTTTTCAAAGGAGAGCTAGGAGCATTTGTCCTAGGGAAATTTTGATGGTGTGGTCATCATATTTTGGGATCATCCTTGCATTTAAATTTTTAATTTCAAAATGCTAGAGGGAGCTTGACACATGGTATCTAAGTTCCAGAGGTCTAACCAAGTATATTGGCCTTTCTAATGGGCTTGGCAATTTTAATGGGAAGAAAAATGCATCTATTGATTCAGCTCAGCTGTCTCAATTTGGGAGCTGTCCCAGTAATCTCATTACTGTAGTATGTATGCTTTTATTCCCTCAGCAACGGAATTAAGTCTATATATAGAGCCAGCAGCTGCATTCTCAGCAAGACCTCACGGTATCAAATGCACTCAGGAGCTCTCAACTACCCGCTTTCATTAACACAAGACACTGGCGACAAATACCTTTTTCTTGACCCACAGGATATTTTCAGTCCATAGATTTTTTTCTCCTTTATATATCTTTGTCTAAACTGAAACAAAATTTTTATCATTTCCAGATTCAGGCCTTATATGCTTAGATTTTGGCAGAGATTTTAATATATTCAAGCAAACCTGTCTTTTTATCTGACTCATGAAATCACCAGATTAGCCCTCAGAAGATTTTATGGATCTAATACAAAGAAAACTGTAATTACTAAAATATATATATGTATATATATAGAGACAGAGACGGTATATCTTAATTGATATCATTTTAATCACAGAAATTAATTTTAAGTAAGTATAAAAATGGTTTTGCTCACCAAGAATCTTTTTAATGATATTCCTTTACATGTTTCTCTTTTCTGCAAGGAAAACTATGCTTCTGCATGGAAAGTCTGGCTTGCTCGAGTCTTCAATTCACCCTCACTTGCCATATGCAATGCATAAATTTATAATGTGTTAAGCTTCAAGAACAGCTGACGACAAATTTCAGCTTTCTGAACTAAGCTTAATTCCACCTAGACCCTCTGTCCCCTTCTATCAGTCCTGTGTGTTGTGAAATGCTCGTATGACGAATCAAGTATCTTCTGCTACAAAGATTTTAAGGGCTCCTAGGGAAAATGAATGCCCATATTAATAAGAACTTGAGAAGTGCTAATGAATTGTGTTTATCTCAATGCCACTTCTTTTTCTCTCTTATCCTTGAAAGGTCAGCGGCTTTCAGAGTGGAGGTTTCCCCCATGGCCAAATTCTATGACATTCAAGTGAAAGGTTGGCTTATAAAGTATCTTCTTAAACGGTCAGATTAGTCCTTGCATGATTATCTTTTGCTTTCTAGTATCCAAAGCAGAAACTGTGTTCAATTTATTTCCATTTGCTTGAGGTAAAATCAAAAATATCTCTTGCTACTAAAAATGAGGCAATTAAGAAGAGATTATCTGATTCAACTTCACTGTATTAAAAAAAAAAAAAGGGAAGTTACTGCCATACAACTAGGTCATAACAAAGCTGGGGCTAAAGTCAAGGTCTCCTAGGTACCTTCCAGAGTAACACACAAGGATACCTTCACTCTTTCTTAAATGCTAAAGTATAGATAGGAAACCTATTTGCCTATTTAAATTAATCTTTAATTTAAAATTTTTAATTATAGAGTCTGCCATTTTCTAATTGTCTGAGTCAGCAGGTGGATGGCGGGGAGGGGAATGGGTATATACACACCTAATGGGTGTGGTGTGCACTGTCTGGGGGATGGGCATGCTTGTAGCTCTGACTCTGGGGGAGCAAAGGCAATATATGTAATGTAAATGTTTGTACCCCCATAATATTCTGAAATTTAAAAAAAAGAACATTCTAAAAAAATGAAATTTTTAACTAAATTAAAAATTTTAATTTAAATTGTCTTTAAAAGAAAAGCAGACTGAGATCACAATGTAGCCCAACAACAACAACAACAAAATACATATATATATTTTGCCTGTTGGATTGAAAATCTCTTGTTTCCAACTATATGGCATTCTAGAAAAGGCAAAAACTATGGAGATGGTAAAAAGATGCAAGGTGGTCAGGGGTTGGTGGAGAGGGAGGGATGAACAGGCAGAGCACAGAGGATTTTTAGGGCAGGGAAACTACTCTGTGTGATACTGTTGTGGAGAATGCACATCATTATACGTTTGTCCAAACCCATAGAATGTACAAAACCAAAAGCGAGCCCTAATGTAAGCTATGGCCTTTGGGGGATAATGATGTGTTAGAGCAGGCTCATCAGTTGTGGCAAATGTAACACTCTGATATATGTTCCACTAGGAAACAGTTTCTAGCCACCATTTGGTTCCTAGCTACAATTCAGTTCCTGCTCTCCACCCTTAGCCCCTTTCTTGCCACCTGTTTATCCTCCACCAGCCCTAACAAAAGACGGTGAAAGTTTCAGTAGGGTAGCCAGGGAATATCTGACTTGGGTGAGTAAAGGCCTGGAAGAAGGGAGGGATTTGAGATTTGAAACAGATTTGAGTTGATATAGTTACATTTCATCACCCAACAGACCAACAGCACCCAGCAGCCAATGGGTGAAAATCTGGAACACTGTGAACTTAAGTGTCCCAGCAGGGATCAACCCACAACCTTAACCTTACCTATTCCTGATGTTAATAGAACTCACCTGCCAGTAATTACCAGGAGACTGATTCCATTGTAGCCTCATCAGTATGTGAAGGCTATTTTACCTGTGACTTGGATAGGCCCAATGAGCACATATTTTATAAAGTGCAAAATTTATTTTAGTATTTTCTATTTAATTGTTTATCAACTGCCCCTATCAACTTGGCACCTTGCCAAGACTAGTAAGGACAGAGCAAACAACTCGATGCTGTTGTTCCTTGCAGAAAGATATTATCTCCAGCTCAATGAAGCACTGTTTCTATAATCAATCACAGACACAGAAAATGTCACCTTGTGGTATCAAAGTTTTCCTTGAAATGACATTAAACAAGATTTTATTTGTTACATGTTTTAGCTGCCAATACTGAAATAGAGATGATTGGGATGTTCATTGTAGACTTTTTTTTTTCCTAAGGCATTTAAAAGCATAGAGCTTTAAAAAAATTATTCAATTTTCCAAACTGCATCCTGCATTTATAAAATCCATCCAGAATATGAAGATTGAGTTTTAGCTCTCCTGTTACAATACTTAAAACCTCAAACAAATAAATCAAGACAGCACATAAGAATTTCCTATGTCATTGTAATTTACAAAGATAGATATTATACTTTTTTCCCTGAATGTCTGTAGAATGGAAATTATTAATACATTCAAAATTCCCCATCTTCAATTCCCCAACCATGGACTTGGGAACATATTGACAAAGTTCATTTTTTTTTATAACATCTTAAGTTACCTTGCTCATGTTTGGATGGCCTGGAGCAACCAGAAAATTAACTCTTTGTGTTTCCATGTCACATACCTCCCCTTCTCCTCCTCGTCCCCTGCTTGAGAACTATCTTTACCCGCATCTCGTAAATAGTTTTTGTTTTGGTTTTTACGGAGAAAAGGATATTGAGAATAGGACCCATCCTTGCATAAGAAGTTAATATAAAATTCAATATTCCTCCAACCACTGATAAGAACAAATACTACACTTGATCTTTGCCAAAAGGCCAAGAAGCAAATAATTAGTGATAGGATCTTATGAAATGTCAAAAGTCACTTGTTTTATGAAAGGAAGAATAACGGTAAATAGTAGTACAATTTAGTGGATGTGTGTATACTCACATGCTATTTTAATTTTTAAAATTTCATGTGATGAAAGGCCTTGCTTGAAGGGACATTATTCCTGTGGACACCAATATTTGGAAGTATTTGAAGTGCCATCATGAATCGCTGTGGTCAGCAAGACAGAGAGAAGGAACTTATATGGAGAAACAAGATGAGAGATAAAAGGACCAAATTTTATTTGCACATTTGAGGCCACTTAAGGGATATAACAAGAACAGAGTTGAAGCCTAGATAATAAGGTCTATGTCTTAATAAAGATTAAGCTAAGCACATGTCACTCCTAGTAACCCAGTGACAGGGTTACCTTGACAATTTCATGACATTATAATTAAACACACAGATATGTAGATAGATTGATAGATATTAAAACTACTTGTATATAATGAAGCTAAAACAGTACTCTATTATGAAGTAGCATAATATTTGGCATTTCCCTTTGAGGTCATAGACTATGGATAACTTTGCCTGGTGGAGAATAAAGTTTATTTTCTGGTGGGGTGAATTTTGTAAAGTTGTTATGGCTACTGTTGGTGGCATGCTTTTCCTTTCATCTTGCTATCTCCAAAGAGGAATAGTAAAATGGTAAAAATATTTCTATTATTATCAGCTACCATATATAGAGAAAGCCTGCTGGTAGATACCATTATTTGCATTGTTTCATTTTATTCTCACAACACCCTTGTGAGGTAAGAATCATTATTCCTTTCCTCTACCTTATGAATGAGGAAATAGCTGAGACTTGATAAATGATTCACTCCAAGAAAGTGTTAGAGCTTCCAATTTGATCTAAAGTCTAACTACCAAGCCTTATGCTTCTTTTCAGCAGCACATACTGACCATTTTTTACTCATTTAACTGGCATTTATTAAATTAGGTGTTATAGAGAAAGTGATACAGTCATAGTTAATTGCATGGGCTTTAGAGTCAGACAGTAATTCTAGCTTTGTCATTTAGAAGCTTTTTAGCCTCAGGGAAGTTATTTGTCTTCTCTAAGCATTAACTGCCTCATCTGTGAAATGAGGATTAAAACATAGTGCCTATTTCAGAGGACTGGTTTGATAATTAAAGAAGATGCTGCATACTAAATACTCAGCCCAGCACCCAAGTCCTAGTAAACATTCATTAAATGGTAGCTGTTCTAATTGTGATAAATATGCCATGGCATCTACCCTCAAAAACCATTGGTTTAAGGAGGGAAGATTAGATATGTACCGAGTGACTGCAATACAGAATTAAAAATGACATTGTGAGAGTTGAAAGGAAAAAGTGATAAATTCAGTCTAATGAGATCATGGGTGTCATTGTGGAGGGGGGCACATTTTATTAGGGCCTGGAGAAATTGGCTTATGTAGACTCAATGGCCGGGTATCCCAAGGAGAGGCATGAGCAAAACTGAGGGCAAGAAGAATGTACAAAGCTTGGCTGATAAACAAAGAGAACTGAGGCCAACTCAGGCATGCGCTCTCTATAGAAGCTCAGTGGAAAACAAGACTAGGAAATATATTGAAGTATCAAATGCACAGTTAAGGAATCTGTCCTTTAATTAGAGGATAATACAGAATTGCTAAAGATTTTTAAGGGAAGAGTTACACCAATGTGCTTGAACTCTTAAGTAAGGTGTAGATGTAAAATGTAGCAACAATTGAAAGGAAAAAAATACAATAATCAGGCCAGCTAATTAAAGAGACTACATGGAAGTCAAAATGAGCGGTGGGAGGGGAATGAAGAGAGAGGGGCCATCTCTGAGGGTGGGAGACACCCGAAACGGACAGGAGTTGGAAAACTGGACACAGTGGACAAGGAGAGGACATGATTTTTAAAAAAAAGACTCTGAAATTTCAACAAGTCTGAGTTGAGAGGACAGATTTATTAAGCATCTATATAGAAGCTCAGTGGAAAACAAGATTTATTAAGCATCTTTTCCTCATTTATTTTCAGATCATTATTCATAACCGATTATTTACTGAACATTTTCCAAACTAGGCAATGTGTTGTGTTTCTGAGAATGAAGGAAAAATAACAAAGTTTGCACAGCATGCCAGGGAGAGGGGGTGTACACATGTCAACAAATCAAGACAATATGTTGTGTTAAGGGTGTAGAACAGAAACATACAAAAATCATTATGTGTACCCATCAGGATCTCACTATAACCATTTCCACTGTTCATAGCAGAGAAAATGTAAAAAATAAAATAAAACAAAAACAGAATGATAAAATGTAACATTAAGTAGTTGGCTACTCAGAAGATGAGGAGCTGAGAAGTTGCAGGGTGGACGTGAGGTAACCCAGACGTTACCCATGCAGACAGCCTCCACCACCCCAAGATGAGAGAAACAAGGAGGGGAGGTGGTTGTAGTGGGTTTAATGGTGCCCCCTAAAAAAATGTCTGTATCCTAGAACTTTGACCCAGTGACTACCACCTTATTTAGAAATAGGGTCTTTGCTGGCATAATTAAACAGTAATTAAGGATTTTGAGATGAGATCATCCTAGATTGCTCAAGTGGACCCTAGATCCAATGACAATTGTGCCTATAAGAGACGAAAGAGAAGGAACAAAGAAGGGAAAGCCGTGTGAAGATGGAGGCAGAGACTGGAGTGATGCTTCCATAAGCCTAGGAATGCCTGAGGCTGCCAGAAGTGAAAGAGGCAGAGAAGGGCTCTGCCCTAGAGCTGTCAGAGGGCGTGCAGCCCCGTTGACACCCTGATTTCATACTTCTGGCCTCCAGAACTGGGAGAGAATCAACTTCTGTTGTTTTAAGCCACCATGTTTGCAGTCATCTGTTACAGTGGCCTTTGGAAACTAACACAGTGGTGTTACCAGAGCTGGAGTTTCCCGCATGGAGCTGGAACCAGGGCAAGCATGTCCAGCGGGAGCAGAAATTTCAGAGGGGTCCAAGCCACTGCTAGAAAACCCACTCAACGCATGGAGGGAGGACGCTGGCTTCTGTCCCCCACCTCTAATTCCTGCCAGGGCCATAGGGCAGCTGACATGGAAGCGTGAAGTCAGTTCTCACCATACACAGCAAACCAGGAAGGATGAAGAATATGTCTGAGGGCCACATGCTCAGGGGTGGCATATTATGGGAGCACTGGATAATTAAAGCTTGGAATATCAAGAGATGTTCACAGAGAAGGTAACTTTTAAGAGTAACCTAGATGGGTGAGTAGAAATTCAACAAGCGGTGGAGGAAAGGCATTCAATGGTTGGGAAAAGCATGTGCAAAGTCAAGTTCAGAACCCTCTATCATCTTCCTTTCTTCCACTTTTGTGCTTCTGGTCTCCCGTCTGGAAAACAAACTGGACAGGGTCTAATCGCTGGGAGGAGGTGCCAGTCTCCTTCCAGGTAGCAGGCCAGGTGATTGGCTTAGGGTCTAATCTGAAGATTAAGCCATCTTATGTGCAGAATAAAGAGGGAGCAGAAAATGCCACCGGTTACCTCTGGCTTAAGTTGTACTCTCCAAATCAGTGTTACAGAGAGTGCCGTGTTAAGGGTGGTGTTAACACTGTATTAGCTAATTGCCAATCCATAATAAAGCTGTACTATGCTTCTAATTTGTTTCTCACCTTGTGTGTGTAAATATTGTATAGCTTATGTGTAAGGAACTCCAATAGAGGAGTAAGAATTTCAATCCTCACCTCTATTCCCCAAAATAGATGTTACTTTTTAGTTCATTTGATATATTCATATGTAAATGCCCATTACACAGTTGAAGCATGTTTCTGAAATTCAGAGGAAATATTTGGCCAGGGGATAGAAGTTTGGAAGTCTTCAGATAGTAATTTAAAACATGGGATTGGACGAGATCATCTAGGCAGACGGTAGATGAGGACTGGGGACAGTCCTCTAGGGACCCTCCAGTGAGAGGCAGATTGTCATTGTTCTTAGGACATTCTGCTGATGTTCACTTCTCATCAGTCACCTGCAGCTATGTGGACTGTTTCACTTTACCTTAGACCTGAGCCAAAGTTATCAACAGAAGGTTAATTTTAAAACATGAGAGAACCTTTTACTGCAATACCTATTCTACAAAGTGTTGGAATGGGTCAGTTACAAAATGACATGGCAAAGCCTTCACAGCTAGGAAACTTTTTTTAATCCACCAAATCTACCTGAATTTCACCCATCGAGATGAAGGGAAACAGTGCTGTTATTTCATTTGAATTATACTTCCTACAAATATAACTCAATCTTTAAAGGTTCTGGGATTTTTTTTTTTATTTCTTGCATATTTTATCCTTCAAATCCTTGCTCAAACAAAAATATAGTGATATTTCCTTATTTTAGCTCCCTTCTTAAGTGACCTTGAACAGCTCGAGAAGATCTCACAGTAAAGTTTCTTTTCTTGGGGTGTTGGTAAAAGGAAGAAAATGCTGGCTTGTCAACTCAACAGCGGTGGGTGGTTATAAATGAATGCAGCCCTTCTCAGAGGACAGGGCTGTGTCCAGGCAGAGGCTGAGTGCAGGGCTGCAGCATTGCACACCGGCGAGTGATGCACTGCAGATAAAATGCAAATCAACCTGTCTTCTGGGCAGCAAGCCCGTTCGAGGAAGAAACCCGGCTCCTTTCTGGAAGCTCACCATCCTCCTTGTCCATACTCCCCAAATGCCTGCCATTTTTTTCAAGAACACATCAGGTAAAGGATTGGTCTCAGTGGTGGAGTACCGTCCGAGAGGGAGGACTCTGACCTTTCAAAGCAGTTACAAAATTCCGTTTTCCATGTGACGTGAGTGAGGAAAAATCTAATTCTTCAACCTTATTTGCCTTCTTAGAATTCCGCTGCAGGTTCCTCCGGGCAGTATGAACACAGCCCTCCCTGACTCAGTATCAAAGCCCCCCCACCAACCACCTTGTTTCCTACCTTACCGACTCTAACTAATGCAGCGTGGTCAGGGATCAGCCCTGGTTGTAAGAATTGACTGACCAGAGCAGCGGAGGAGATTGTGTACACTCACAGCTGATTGCCGGATTTTTTTTTTTTAAATTCATATCATTGGAATCATTTATATCCTCTGCACACTGAATCCTCATTCTGGACCTTAATATCATGTATTCCTTGAGACAAGGAGCCCAGGGCCCTGACTGTTGAGACAATCTTACATTCCCAGCACGTGCAGCTTCCTAACCCATTCTCGTGGGTCTCCACCCTACACCCCGTAGCCACTTTCATTGCTTCCCCTAAGTTATTCCCATCCTAAGCGCTGCGCTTCCTTTTTTCCTGGACACCTCGCCATCAAACTGAGCTACCCCAAACTCACATCCAACCCGAAATGCTTACACTTGGGGAACTGGGGCAGACACACCTAATTTCCCAGGTGATCAGACCCCTACAATAAGAACAGCAACTATGCAAAACGATCATTAGTGATGATGACATGCAAACAGCACGGGTTTAAGAGTGAGACTCATTTGATATTTGGGGACAGGCTGAAAATAAGGATATTTTCTCTTTATTATCTGGGGATAGCTTGGTTCTCTCTGCTGACAAGAGAGAGAAAAATTGCAGAGTCCCGAGAGACAGGCTAGCTAAAATGTTTCCCTGTCCTTTTATTCCTTCGTAAATGTAATGTCAAACATTATCGAAATCATTTCCAGCTCTTCTCCCGCCTTCTATGTGAAGTAAAGATCTAGACATTTCCCCAGTGGCCCAAGCCCCATCACCAGCTCAGCTTGCTGTGTGACGGGGCAAACAGCAGGGAAGCCGCCGCGGGCAGACAGCTGTGCCAACCTGCCCTGGCCTCCATTCCCAGGGGGCGAGAGGGCAGAAAAGGAGGTGGGAGCTAAAGATTCTGATCCCTCCTGTTATTATCTCATCCAAGAATTATGTCTTCTCAGTAGAGTATTTCTTTGTAAACCTTTTTTATTGTGAAATGTAAGACACGATCTGTACACAGAAAAATGCATAAAATATAAATCCACATTTTAATAAATTATTGTAAAGTAAACATTCCTAAAACCACCTCCAAGGACAAACCGAGAACCTTGCTTACACCCTGAAAGCACTCAACACAGTTCTTCATCAAAACTCTCATCCGTATCCTGGAGTGACCCTGGCCTGACTTTGATGGGTAAACATCTCCTTGTTTTCCATAATAGTTTTAATATTTATGGATAAATCTCTAAATATAGTTTAGTGCTGCCTAATTTTTTTACTTTTATGTAAACAGAATTATACAGTCTATATTTTTGGTCTGGCTTCTTTTGCTCATTATTATATTTTGGGGATTCTTCCATGTGTTTGTGCACTGAGTGGTTAACAGACATGCATGTGTTTTCATTAGTGTATAGCACTTCCTTATATAAAATATTAAAACATACCCATTCCTGTTGATAAACATTTGTTGTTATTTTCCAATTTGGGTCATTATGAATAACACTGCTGAGAATATTCCTTTACATATCTTAGTTCACCCTAAACATCATTAATAGACATACAAAAAACGAGTAATTCTAAATTCAAAGCTACAAGTGACTTTGAAAAGGGACTGTTCAGAGCTCGTATGTTCTTTTCTCTTGTTGCAAATGTATAGAAGATCCCAAAGAAGAGTGTGCAGGTCTTTATTGTGTCACTAGTCTGTTTGTCTCATCTGCCTTCTATGAGCTGGAAAAGATCTTTTCATGACAGCGTCAGAGGAATTTGAGGTCTAAAAGCCTTTTTTCCTCACTCCTGGGTCCTAGAACTGTTGTGCCACCACTTGCAAGCAACAAGACCTTGGGAAAGCAATTTGACCTCACTCAGCTTCTGTTTCTTTTCATGCCAAGTTCAAAAGGGAATAAATTATTGTTAGTAAGCATAAATTATATAATAATAATATGCACGAGGCAGTTAGCCATCCATGTAGTTAACTGTCTTATTTAAGCGCCTGAATAACTTTGTGAAATAGGTGTCCACTTTCTACCTTACTATGTCTATCTCCCAGAGTTGTTCTGGAGAATGAATGAAATGATACATGCAAAGGGTTTAGCAAAGAGCAGAAACCCAACACATGTTCATTAAAATTGATCTTGCCTCATCACAGTCTGTGCATAATTTTTTTTTAACATTTTCAGATTCAAAGTGTATTTTATGCATATCTGGTCAAATCGGTACACCTGATTTTGTCATCATATTTATTTATGTCTGATCTCTTTCTTTCGATTCATTTCAGTTTAAATTAAGTGTGGAAAAGTAAGTAAAATAAGAAGACAATAGGAAGTACAATTAATATAGAATCTAAACAGAGTTACTACTCAGACTTAGTAAGTTTCTTTAAAATGCCTTCAGTCCCCTGTTTAAGACACAGCGAAACACTGAAATCCAGATTTTTAAAGTAACTCTTATTTTAAATGAACCCCATGTTCCTGTACTGCTCAGAGCTAAACGCTGCCTCGGATCTTCATTTAGGTTACTGAGAAAAATAGATAGATGTTAGGATTTTTGTGGCTACCTGTAAGATCTATTCTTTCTTCCTGTTTCAGGTTTGGGGTTTTAGCACGTTATTTTTTTTTACTTTGACAAGAAAGTAAGGAAGATGCCACAACCCTAGTTTACAAGGCTGGTCTTGCTGCAGGATGGAGGAGGAGGTGCTTAGTAGCTTTGATTCCACCCCTTCGAACAGCAGGGGGTGGTCACAGAAGAGAATGAGAGAAAGAATTAGAGAACAGCTTTTGCCCCACACCCAGCCCTGCTGTTCCTCAGCTGCTCCTCCCCATCGATCTTTTGATGACCAAGGAGATAACGCATCTTACTAACAAAAGGAAGCCTCCTTGGGCATCATGGCTGGTGACTCAGAGGAAAAAGAACTATGCGAGTGCCATTGTGCAAGGGAAGTATTTAGTGAGCGCAAACTGTGTGTAACGCATTGTGTAAAGTAGAAGACCAGCAAGCCCGGTCCAACTGTCAAGGCATGGAGCTATTGCATGATTTCACCTTTTCTACCCAGCATTGTAGAGAACGCATAATCATTGTTTCAAAAAAGAAGATTAAGAACATCTATCCTCCGGTCTCCTATCCTGCCTCTGGTGCTACGGTTTCTTACATCTGATTTTCTTTGCAATTTTTTTTTTTTGCAGTGCACATTTGGTACCTTGAAGCCAATCCCTTGGGCAGTTGCGTCAGAATCTTTAGCTCCTGTCTGTCTGAAAGATTGATTCCTGCAGGTTCTTCAACATCATGTGAAGGGAGGTGAGAGCCTGCAGTAGAGACAGGAGCAGGAGGGGCAGAGGGGATGGTGTTCCAGAAGCTGAGGGAAAAAAGCAAGTCAGCAGAATCAAACACTGCGTTACAGCCATTTGCACCTGGCTGTGTACCAAGCCAGTCCTTGATTTATCAATGCAACTCCATTTCCCAACCCTGGAATTAGATGCAATGCAGTATTATATCCCTGGCAAAGGACTTGTCTGGGGTGAGTGAATGGCATGGCTTATGTAATCTGTTTATTTCCTTGTGGCTGCATTGTGATTAAGTTATCCAAGTATAGCTTAAAATTGGCTAGAGAATTTTACTAAATTCTCAAGAATTCATTAAGAAAATTGTGAATACCTGAGCTTTAAGAGGAAGTTAACTGTGATACCATCGAAATTTATTTTCTGAATTGAGGTTTCAAAAATAGTATTCATAATATAAAGCTGCCTTCATTTTATCAATACACAATGTATCTTTTTTTGAAATTCTCTATAGACTAAGGAACCGAAATGTACCTACTTCAAGGGGGAAAGACAATACATAAAATAAAATTACCACTGGAACATAGCTGAGCAATTTTTGGGAAACTAAGTCTTCCATGTTGTCAGGCACCAAGCAATTTCAGCATCAAAGCTATGAGTCCAGAAGCCAAAATGTATCATTGTCTTCTAAGAACCAAGACTTTCATGAGTTATAACCTATGTGAAGACGAAAAACAACGTCCTTAATAACAGCTGCAATTGCTTAAGTATTCATTATTTGCCAAACAATATACCAGATTTACATGCCTAACAGTCAAGCCTCTCTACAAGTTTTCAGTATATATATTATTATGCCCATTTTACAGATGAGCAAAGTGAGGTCCAAAGAGGTTAAATAACTTACTTGAGATCACACAAAGGATAAGTGACAAAAATGGCACTGAAATCAAATTCCACCTCAGCCCAAATCCTATTTTATTTATGCTAATTGTGCTACTTACACTTCTCTTTCTCTGGAGGAGAACTCATCCATTCATTCCTTCATTCAGAAGTTACTGAATGCACAATGTGTATCAGACATGGTTCTAGATGCTAGGATTATAGCGATGAATAAAACAGAGTCCCCACTCACATGGAGCTCACATTCTAGGAATCATCATTCTACAAAGAAACGTAAAGTAGGGTAGGGAACAGGACCAATGGACTCTAAATAAGGTGGTCAGGAAAAGCTTCCCTAAGGACATATCACTGAGCTGGTACCTGGATAAGGAGGGAGATAAACAGGTGGGTATCTGACAGAAGAGCTTAAACGTTTTTCACATCAAAGGACTTTATCAATGAAGTGAAAATACAACATATAGACTGGGAGAAAATATTTGCAAATCATATGGTTGATAAGGGCCAGTGTCCATAACACATAAAGAATTCTTACAACTTCCCAAGAAAAAGACAAACAACTGAGTTTTTAAAATGGACAAAGGACTTGAATAGACATTTCTCCAAATGGCCAATAAGCACATGAACAGATGATCAGCATAATTAGTCATGAGGAAAATACAAATCAAAACCACAATAAGGTACCACTTCACATCCATTAGGATAGCTGTAATAAAATAAATGGAAAATAACAAGTGTTGGCCAGGATGTGGAGAAATCGAAGCCCTCATATATTGCTGGCAAGAATGTGAAATGGTTCATCAACTGTGGAAAACATTTCAGTGGTTCCTGAAAAAATTGAACATAGAATTATCATCTGACCCCCAAATTCTACTCCTAGAAATATACCCCAAATAACTAAAAACAAGTACACGTACACCTATATTCACAGTAGCACTATTCACAGTAGCCAAAAGGTGGAAACAGCCCAGATGTCCAATGCATAAACAAATTGTGGTATTTACATGCAATGGAATGTTATTCACTCATAAAAAGGAATGAAGTATTGATACCTGCTGCAATGTGGAGAACCCCCCAAAACATTATGCTAAGTGAAAGAAGCCAAACATATAATAAATTATTCCATTTATATTAAGTATCAGTAATAGATAAATGCATAGAGACAAAATGCAGATTGGCACTTGTCAGGCACTAAGGGAGTAAAGGGCAGAAACCGATTAATGGGTAAAAAGGAGGAAATGTTTTAGAATTAGAAGTGGTAGTTGCATTATGATGTACTATTATAAATGCCACTGGATTGTCCACTTTAGAATGGCGAATTTTATGTTATTTGAATTTCACCTCAGTATATTATTAGAATGTAAATGTTTTAAAATCTCAGAACAGTCGGACTCCAGAGTCCACACTCTTAAGTCTAATGCCGTGTTGACCTTGGCTGGCATGTTGTAGGCTTGGCTTTTCAAGAGCAGGTCTTAGCATGCTGTTGGCTTTTCCTAGCTGTCCCCGGTACCTGGTTGCTGGCTTCCTAATTAAGGCAGGAAAGCTTCTGAGGTGCATGGAATATTTTAAATATTAAAAGACCAATAAACTAAGATATTCAACTAAAGTGAATTAGCATTGATGGATGCAAGTGAAACACCTTGCTCATAACGGAAGCCTAGAGCTTCAAACTTAATGAGATTGAGAACTGACAAACAATTAAATCCACTCAGTAAACACTCACCACCCTGCCATTAACTTTTATTTGGTCCTTGTTTCCCACCAACTCCTCTCCCCTTTCTGCTGTAAAACCACGATGCTTTAGAGTTTGTGTCTGCCTTTCAAACCAGAGTGAAAGAGGCAGTCTGTAGAAACTACCTTGTTGACTAGTTTGAAAATGCAACCTGGTTCACTTGTCTCCAACACCACACCTGCACCAAAGAGGACTGATCATATGTCAGACAGGTTAAGAAAATATTGTCTCTTCCTCATCAGAATCTTGGCAAAGATAAAGCTTAAAGAACACATAGCGATGTGAAAGATCTTTGTAAAACATCAAGTTATCTGCCAGGATAGAGTTTAAAAATGCAGTAATGTTTGTAAAGCCTGAGTCTGAAACTAACCTGGCACTTTCAAAATTCTCAGAGTAGGTGCTTACATTTTTTTCCGGCTTGGAATCTCCATTTCAGACTCTTCAGCTATAGCTAAGCCATCTCCTTCACTGTCAAAAGCACGCTAGCGAGTCTTGGAAATGGCCCTGCCACCGAGTAGGAATTATTTCTAGATATCTCTCTAGTGCTGTCTATACCACCACCCCACCCCAGGCTCCTACAAGCTCCCACCACCCCCCGACACACGCGATCTCCTTCTAGTCTTCCCCCCTCAGTGTAGAGGCCGTCCCTTTAGGAGAAAAAAATGATCTGACAAAAAAACAGCAAAAAAGGGACTATTTCCCTAAAAGCCCATCCCTCCAGCCTCCCTTACTTCCTTAAGATTCTACCCATGTGTTAAGAGCTGTACTTACCCCTGCAGCTTCTATGCAATCCTTTCTTGATGGCTCCAACCTATATTAACCTCTCCCTTCCTTGAACCCTGGCAGTAGTTACAGTCTGTATTCCACGTCTCCACTGACAGTGAAACTTCCACACCCACTTTCCTCTGTGCACTACTGTTCTTGAGTGATTCTTCGTCTGCAAAATCTTTGCCTGTAAAATCCCTGTCTTGCAGAATACTGTCAAAATTCAAGATAATAAAATGCTTTAAAAATAAATAACATAGCATCTGCCACACAAAAAGCGCTAAATAAATAACTCCTCTTCCCTTCCTCTCTTTTGTATCTCCAGTGATCAGCACAGCTCTTGGGCATATAGCAAATGTGTCAAGAACAGGATAAATACGTATTGAAGGATTCTACCCATCTCGTATGCCACTCTTTTCCTTCCCTTTGGAATTATAGAATTTTTCAAAGCTATGTTGGAAGAACCCAGTGCTCTGTAATCTTGCCATTAATTTCCTCTCCACTCTTGTCCTGTCTAATTACAGGAGGCCTCTTTAGACCCATCTCCAGTCACTAGCTGACTCAAAGGCGTGTTTGTTTGTGGATTTCATTTAAATTTCTACTTTACAGGCTAATTGCTGATGATGTTTTTAAAGTAAACAGTTCAGGAAAGCTGCCAATGTGTGTACTATGAATTCATTGCTGGTGAAAGCCCTTATTCTGCCAAGCATGTGCAGAATGTATAAAATATTCAGAATGGAAGGCACTCGTGTAGCAGAAAATATCCCAACAGATCTGCAGCTCGGCATAGAACAGCGGGCAGTGACTCAAGCCCAGAAGAGTGTGTATCATGCAAGCCTAGTATTTCTATTTATGGTAAAAGAGGAGAAGGAACTCTTGGCTGTTCTTGGAGTGTGACCTGAAATCTAGGAAGTCTTAGGAGTCCAGTGAGTGGCCGCGAGTATCTTGCTCACTAATATGGCAGGAGAATTAAAAACACGCTGCACCTGCTGTGTCTCACACACCTGATAACTCTGTGCTCAGAGGCAAGGAAGTCGCTGACCCCATTGCACCTAGTAATACAATCTCAGCCACTCTTGACAACCAGCCATTCTAAAGGTCTATACGTGTATGGCCAAGCCATAGAGATGGCAAGCTCTCTACACCAGGGGGCTCTGCTGGTGGGCTCTCTCTGTAAGTCCATTCCCTCCAGGAATGCAGCACTGACCGCTAAGACACTGGCTCTTTCATACCCTAAGAGCCATTCTGAAGGTTATATGTGAGTGGGAAAGGTGTTGGCAATCCCACTGCATAAACTCAACCAATACAGTTCATGAAGCCCCTGTTGCATTGTGATTTCCACAGTGCTAGAAAGCCTTCCTATCTTCCACGTTGCACTTCTTTCCTGCCTGAGACTCCTGAAAGTCACTCATGAAAGTTTTATTCCTGAAAGTTGTACTCTTTAATTAGAAATAAGGATCATATTCAAATGCACTTGAGATAGGTGACCCAGTGACTTGCATTGACGCCAGGAAAAAAAAATCACAAAGCTCCCCCACCCCCACTGTGCAATCGAGAAGCCGCAGTGAAAGACAACACGCATTGATTTCTTCATCTGTTAGTCAAAGACAGCGCTCATTAACTCTGCTAGGGCATCGCTCAGAGCTGCAATAGAAAATGTCTGGACAAGGGCAAAGTGGCTTCTAGAGACAACCATTTCTATTCTAAGTGTTTTGGATTATTTTGATTCTCTGTAAGAGGCACAGGAAAACAAATGAACAGAAATGACTTTAAAGATTTCTGGTTCAAGGTAAAAATGGAGCCAACATATTTAATTCTCCCTGCCTCTTGAATCCCATTAATATGCTAAAAGGAATGTAAAAAGATATTGAAATCTACACCTATGTCTAAAACCAGGAAAAAAAAAAAATGCCATTCACCCCTGCAAAATTTCAAGGAATGTCTGCAAGAAACAGTGCTGGCGAGACCAAGGTGAGGGGTCACCTGACCAGAACCTGGATCCCTGGATGAGAGGAAGAGCCCCATTTGTGAGAGAAGGAGGGAGCCTGAGTGGACCCCACTAACTACCAAGGTTGGACCAGGGGGCGATCAGTGCGAATTAAATCGTGTTCCCACCACTGTCCCTGGAAAGCATCTCAGTGCTGACACCAGGATAATGTGCCGTGCTGGCCCTTCTCAGCTTTCATTTGGCACATGTAGGGCCAAGCCTGGGCGTGGGAGGCAGCGAGAGACTCAGCCAATGACAAAACTCAGCCGCGTTGCAGGTGGAGAACAATAAAGACCAAAATCCATCACTTCCCTCTATGCCAGCGGTAACCCCTTAGAATTTACAAGGAAAAGGAAAAAGACCTTATTTTTAATAACAATGCAAATTCCAGCAAATTCAAAATGTACACTGGGGAACTAAGCCTTAGAATAAAAAATAGTTTATTAAAAATATAAAATAACTTTATTTATAAAAATCATTAGAAGAAAATAGAAGCGTTTATATATCATTTATATATTATAACATTAGTTCTTCAAAAATATGACCCCAAAGGCAGTTTCTTAAAGGAAAAGAGCAGTGACTTTGAAAACAAATAGCTACATATATATATATATATATAACTGTATGTGTATATATACTATATATGTACATGTCTATATCTATGTATAACTATATATGTGTATATACACATATTAAAATAGTAAATAAATAAAATTGTCATAAACAGATAAAATGGTAAACCTAAAATAAAATTAAAATGTTAAAATATTGAGAGATACACTGAAATCTAAAACGACCAATCCCTGACGTATGAAGAGTGCTAGTGAATTAACATGAGAAAAATAAAGTCTTTGATACCTTCAAAAAAATAATTATGATCCTCAAGTGTATCAATAAATGTTTAAACTTACTACAAGCAAATAATATTAAATCACATTTTTAAAAATATCAGATTACATAAAAATTATAATTCATTGGCAAGAGTCAAAAAGATGGGCCCTGCAATGTATTGCCTGTTCATTCTTATGAACTTTTGCAGCAGGATTTGAAAGTATGTATCAAAAATCTTTAAAATAAGCAACCCATTTTTATAGTATTTCATGCCTAGAAGATGATTTTAATATAATCATTGTAAAGATACCCAAAGATGTAGCTAAAGAATGTCAATTATGGTACTGTTTAAAATTGCAATAGAATTAGAAATAACCTATTAATAAATGTTCAACTTCGGGGACTAATAAAAATAAAATAGTTATATGTAATCATTAAAAAGGATGTAATAAAAATATACTTAACAGAAAATATATTTTATGAGAAAACAGCATGTTTAAAAATTGTATATATGTTGTGGTTTAATTCTTTTAAACATGCATTCATCCATTCAGTCACTTATTTATGGCCTCATGGAGCTGACATTTTAGAATAAATTCATACGTCCGGCTATATATATATTTAGAGGGCTACATATCAAAATGTTAACAGCAATTATCTCAAGCTGAAAGGATGTTTAAGTTTCCTTTTTTATATTAAACGTGTAAAAATTAAAAAGGTTATCCTGAATGACACTTAAGAAATAATAATGACATGGTTCAGTTCAGTCAAATTACCGGTTACTAAATAGATTTCCAAACACTAGTGTTTGAATCCAAATATTTGCTTTGAGATAAGCTTCCATGTATATAACCAAATTAATAGGTTGTTTTGCTTAATTATTCTAATTGAATTAATACTATGATTAAAAATTTTCCTTTTATAAATGAGTGTGAATAAAGGGAAGGAGAACCTGAAAAATGCTAAAATAAATTCTTGTTGAAGAATCGTTATTTTCTCCCAGCACTGGCTCTCCGTTCTCTGTAGAATGACTCCTCAGGCCATTGAACAAATGCAACCATATTCCCCACAAATCTGATTGACATCCAAGGGATATTTCTTAGGGATATATGTAAATCACTCAAAAGTATTTCTCCAAAATGAAAAACAGTAGTAAAGTCTTCACATTTTTCAAAAGTGCAAATTCTGTGCTACTCTCACTTATTGTACTTATTTGTGGATGCTGGAATGAAGAGAAAATGGTAATTTGTGTATAAGGAGCTTCCTCTATAAATATTGCTTATTCTAGATTGCAATCCATTGCTTTTTCTCCCTTCTACTTAAGATTTTGTGTTCACTATCATTTCCAGTGCCCTTCCCCCAATCATTTATCTTGATTTCATTGGAATGTGTTTTGAGGAATCTAGCACTGAGTTCTAGTTTCAGCTCCATCAGAGCTGGATTTTCACACTTGTGCAACTCAGTTTACCTCTCAGGAGAGGGGACACATAGATCTGAGAATTCTTCAAGTACTATTAAATATTATGTCTCATTTCTAGCTTGTGTGTCAGACTAGTTTTTGATTCAGTGAGTAAATATGAATGTGGCTACTGTAACACTGAGACTCACTTTTTTAATCTATAAAAGAGAGTTAACAGCAGCCTTATTTTTCAAACAGGATGCTTCAAAGTCATTAATGAATATACTCCATATTGCATGTTTGCAAAGCTATGTACCCCTATATGCAACATGAGGAATGCATAGAAGTAAATTGCATCATCCCTGCCTTCAAGTTGGAAAGAGAAGATAAAGCACCAAAAATAAAATAAAATAAAAGGATACTAATACTTACTCACGTGTTATGATATTGTGTGAGGTGAAACATACCATCCCAGCATTCCTGTGAGGCACACATTTGTACTCCGTTTTGCAGATTGAGAAACAAAAGTACAGAAATAATAACTGGCATGCTCAAGGACCCAAGATAACAGTCGGTAAAGAAACCCTATATGTAAAGAAGGAAACAAAAAAATATTTTAAAATTTAGAATTAATGCTTACCTTATCCTAAGGTACCATTTACTATTCAATAATCCAATATGAAATTGCTGCGAGGCTTCTTCCATCCTCTGATTTTCCTTAAATCTATAATATTGGATTCACGCATCTGTGTTTCAGCCGGCCATTCCTCTAATCCCTTTGTTGGTAGAAAGCCAGGTCACATATGAATATAAGATTATTATGGAATGACAATTATATCCTCTTCTTTCATCCCCATTATAATTCCCTGCCCCCTGCATTGCAAAGATTTTGCAGCAAATCTTGAGAAGAAATCACTGTCTGGCCATTTTTTATTCAACCTTTGACAGGCTTCTAAAAAAAATCAATAAAATGTAAAAAGCATTGTTCAATGCATGCATTAGCTGTATTGGAAATAAGAAAGTCCTTGTACAATTGCTTTTATATTCATATGCATTCACTTATACACACACACAAACACACACACACGTGTGTATCAGAGCCTTTTTGGGGAAACAGTCATCCTAACTGTTCTGCACAGAGGAGTTCAATGTCATGTGACTTGGGCACTAGTCTCTCCACCTGCGAGTTTCAATGAGCGATCTCAAGTTTTGTAGTGATTGTATCCACTCTGTGAAAATGTCTTTGACGTTAGGTAAGATCTGCATTTAGGACTTTACTTCTTGAACACCTGCCCTTTTCTTAAACCCTCTCCCATCCCGACTTACCTGTTCAGACTCAGTTCACCTTGTCTCTGCCTACTAACCATGGTGACACCCACTGTGATTGCTTCTACTGACACCCCCCACACCCCCATCGATGGCCCCACGCTCTTCCTACTATGGAACCTTCTGCATTCATCATCAGGCTGGCTCCCTTTCCACACCCTTGCATGCTCCTGGGAAATATAAAGAATCAGACAAATTTCCTTCATATAGCTGCTTTACCCCGTGCCTCCTCCCTCCCTCTTTCTCTCTCCCAATTCTGTCTTCAAGTTTCCTCCCTCTCTTGCCTCTTTCCCATGAATGTTTCGTTATCTCTCTCCTCCCCTTCCCAGCCATACTGTTTAAAAAAGGATCCAATTCCACTGCTTCAGATCCCATCCGTTCTTCAACCCATTGTAAACTGGCCTTTCCCACCACGATCCGCTGGAAACTGCTCTTGACCGGGTTGTCAGCGACCTAGTCATTGATAAATTCAGTGGACACAGCATAGTCCTCTGTTGTGCAGCAGTATCTAACTCTGTGACTGTATCCTCTGCATTCACAAATATGTGTAATGTGACCATATGTTTTATCATTAAGAGCCAGAAATGATCAAAGTCTAATTCAACTCTTCTTGTGCAATCTGTTTACTTTCATTGTTTCCAATTTTTAAAAATTTTTGAGCACATGGCCTCTTTGAAGGTATTCTATTTCTACTTGTATATTCGTATTTCTAGGTTTTGTTCAACTCCGCTTTCAAATTTTCTGTCTCTAATAGGCCCTCAATATATAATCATGCCAAAAAATCTGAGAATTAAATAATAAAATTATTTAAATAAAATATTCTTATAATTTATTTTAAAACTTTGTTAAAATTATAAATATGTAGAGAAATAAAATTATTTGTAAATCAGGGATTCCATGTCCATCTAGTTGCCATTTTAAAGAATAAGTATCATGCTTCAACTGTATTATATTTTGCTCCTATCTATATACAAATTTCAGAGCAATATGCATTGTTTAATATTGCAAAATATCACCTTGTAAATAATATGTGCAACTATTGAATGCTGCACTAATATATCTCTCCAAAATTATGAAATGGACCCAAAGAGGAGCAAGAAAATGAATGAGCCACATGACTGGGGAATAAAATATTATTATTTAACATTGTGTTCTAGGCATGTGATCTGAAAAGGTTTGACAAGTTGATTGATCTGTTCTCTCTCTTAACTAAGCCCTTCCACTTCCCGACTCCCCTCTGCACTCTGAAACAGTGCCCAGCTCTGATGTCAACAGCAGCAAGACCCTTGGACCTTAACAGCATTAGGATACAATAACCTTTTGTTTTGAAAAGATGCAGCAAACATGTGGAGAATCAGTCTCCTGGGGCCCGAACGGTGTTGGATATGAGAGCAGATGTTTAGAGGTACAGGTCGCACCATGCCAGTGCTGACCCTGGGTTCTGAGTGACGGAGGAGCCCAGGTGTCGTTTAAGGATTTATTGTGTATTTATGATATGGGGGCCCCTAAATAAAGGAAACAGGGCTGGCTTGCTCATGTCTAAGGGCAGCACTTCCAGCTGAAATACTGTTATTATCAATCCCAACTTTGCAGATGAGGAAAATGAGCCACAGAAGGATGGAGTGGGCCGGCTGCAGTGGCTCATGGCTATAATGCCGGGCCTTTGGTAGTCTGAGGAGGGAGGATCACTTGAGACCAGGAGTTCAAGACCAGCCTGGGCAACACAGTGAGATCCCATCTCTACAAAAAATATTTTTTAAAAAATTAGCCAGGTGTGGCAGTACGCACCTGTAGTCCTGCCTACTCCAGAGGCTGAGACAAGGTCACTTGAGCCCAGGAGTTCAAGTTCGCAGTGAGCTGTGATTGTACCACTGCATCCAGACTGGGCATCAGAGAAAGACCTTGTCTCTAAAAAAAAATAAAAATAAATAAAGTGTTGTGCCCATGATTGTGTGACCACAGATCTAATGAGAGACTGATCTGAGATGTAAATTGAGGCAGGTGTAAATCCAGGTCCAAGCTTTTTCATGTTTATACTACCTGTAAAACAAAATCTATCTACGTTTCAGGACAATAAAAATTCAGGATGCCTTAATACAATCCAACAACTCAGAACAAAACTAAACTCAGACTATATTTTCGCCTTTGCAGGTGGCTATTGCACTAACTCTTTACTCTGAAAATTAGTAATTAAAGGGAAAGAATTATGCATTTATCTTGTCTTTCCCCGATAGGAACTGTATTTAAGGATAATCAAATAGCTCTAATCAATGAAGGAAAGTGAAAACAAAACAAACAGAAATTCTCCTCCTTGTAATCAAACATGCTTGTAAATACCTAGTCAAAGGGAGAAACTGTGGCTGACAACTCAGGCACTTATTTTTTTTTATTTACTTTTTCTTTTTCTCTTTTTCTCTCTTTCTTTTTGCCATTCCAAAGTATCTCCTTTGCGGATGCTGAAAAATATAATAGCAGAAGAATCACTCTAGAGGGAGTCACTTACCTATTTTCTTTAGGGCCAAAAGTAACCAAGTTGCAAGAAGAAATTAATTTACGCTAATGTCTTAAAACCGTACCAAAATGTTTCTTGCTATCTCCATTAACTTTTTTTTTTTTTTTTTTTTTTTTTTTTGAGACAGAGTCTCTCTCGCCTGGGGCAAGTGCCGTGGTGTCAGCCTAGCTCACAGCAACCTCAAACTCCTGGGCTCAAGCAATCCTACTGTCTCAGCCTCCCAAGTAGCTGGGACTACAGGCATGCGCCACCAAGCCCGGCTAATTTTTTTCTATATATATATTGTTAGCTGTCCAGTTAATTTCTTTGTATTTTTGGTAGAGACGGGGGTCTCGCTCTTGCTCAGGCTGGTCTCGAACTCCTGAGCTCAGAACGATCCGCCCGCCTCGGCCTCCCAGAGTGCTAGGATTACAGGCGTGAGCCACCGCGCCCGGCCTCCATTAATATTTAAGATCCCAGCCACCATTCAGGGTAATATATTCTAGTGACATTAATATAAATTTTAGTATTGATGTAGTCATTGAAATTCTGTAAAATATTTTTTAAAATTGCTTTTATATATTAATCTGCTAATGAAAAGCAAGGTGACCGGAGTATTATTGGACTGAGCAACGTCTGCAACATGCAAAGAATGTTCAAAAGGAGAAGAATGAATGGGAGTTGAAATTGCTTCTGTGACCTTGGTCAAGTTCTCAGATCTTAATGGATAGGATTGCTCTAATTCCAAGAAAATTTCCCTGAGAAAGAAACCGAGATATCTGGTAAATTATAATCAGAATGCAGGGTTTGGCTGTCACGCCCACATCCCCGTCACGGTCCCATCCTACATTCCTGGTATGGTGACACAGCATTCTCTCAATTCCAGAAACATTTATTCCAATTCTACTAGTATTCTTTGGTAGTCGAATTCATTCCTATGATTTGATCAACTCCTGCTGCAGACTAAAGATTGTGAAAGAATATTCTTTGCTGCAATATTTGTGATTTAGCATGGGATTCCTGAATTCCCTCAAAGCCGTACATACTGAATAGTGAAATCACAGACACTGTGGCAAGCTGAAGTGGAAGGTTGAGAAGGGAGGGATGGAAGGAGGCTGCAGTCTCCGTCAGACCACCCCATGTGAGGCCCTGGCTCACCAATGTGCAGGGCAAGCCCGTTCCGTACAGGCACAAAGAACCAAGAAAACCACAAGTGTGGTTATCATTCTTGCTTTCACAGTGCTCTTCTCCCCTGAAAGACTGCGACTTATCCAAAATCACAAAAATAGTGAAAACAAGTGTGGAGATTTTACTTCTAAATCCAAACCCAGCTCCTTCTATTTCACCAGATTCGATTGCCTTGTTGACAAACAGCTGCCCACTTCACCTGCCTAGCCAACAGAACGCTAGTTTTGTTTAGGGAGCTACTCCTTGGGAAAAATTACTCTATCCCAGCTCAGACATTACTTTGGGTAAGTGTAAGCCAGTTGGGCAAATCCCAGTCCCGTCGCCAACATTGGCTTTTCCAGGGGTGTATATGGGATCCAACTCTAGCCAGTGAGGTATTTGAAAGTTTGCTGGGAGAGTTCTGGATAAAAAGTCCCTTGCTCTTAAAAAGTAAACAAAGGTAATGTTGTTATTTGATCAGATATTGTTGTAATGCTTACAACAATAGCAAGTCTATTTTGACCATGAGAGCTCAAGCCTGAGAACAAAGTGAGCACATCAAAGGCAACAAAGTAGAAGGTGAAATATTCTGGGTCCTTGGTGAGTCCATTGAGCAACTGAGTCGACCAGCCATGAAGCTGCCTTACCCTTGGGCTCATTATGCAGTATTATAAATGCCCTAAGACATTTAGAGCTGAGTTATCTGTTACTTGCAAATGAATGCATCCTAACAGACACATATAAGCTTCATCGTGGGAGACATAACAGATGAAGTGCCAACCCAGCACGGGAACAGAGAACACCATTCCAGTCTATAAATAATTAAAATGGTATGGAAAGGAGGAAGCCACCTGTAGAAGCATGTGCGTAAACACACAAATACAAGAATAGCCTCTGAACAACTTTCTAGAGCAAAATATTCTACAAATGTTAACAGTTCATCTCTTTTCTTAGGTCTCAAAGTCTCACAAGGCTTCAGTACACTGGCTACACATTGGGATCACAGGAAAGCTTACAAAATACCAAAGCCCGAGCTCCCCCCAGCAATTCTGATTTCATTGGTCCCGGGCACACCTTGGGCGTTGAGAGTGTTAATGGCTTCCAGGTGGTTCTAATACATAGGCAAGGTTGAGGATCACTGTTCGATAAACTTCAGCAGAAAACAAGCAAATGGCCTTGTTTTGAATGCTTTACTTCCCCAGGAGACAACCCAGGCTTGGCCATATCAAACTATATAACTCTGTATTCCTTTTCCTCAAGAATATTCAAGGAACATTCAATTTTTCAAGGAACAGGGATGGAGTTGGAACAGACTCGAGCAGAACTCAGTCACAAACAGGCCGAGCACTTGGAGAAGCTTGAAAAACGGAGCTTCTTGGTGGTAAATGAGGAAGAAGACTGGCTTGGGAGCCAGAACTTCTAGGTTTGATCCTGGTCTCATCAGTTTCTTGGGATCGTGGAAATCAACGGCTGACTCTGAGCAACCGTGTCGTCATGGATAAGGTAGGGTTCATTATTCCTCTACTTTTCTCTTGGGTGTTGCGTTGCAGATGAGAAGTTTTGTAAATGGCAAAGTTATCACACAGGCGTCAGGTGGTGTGCTTTGTGGATGAACAGGTCTAACTGCTGTTTCCAGATTGTCACCTACTAATTATTCTAGGCTTGAATCACTCTGCAATAGCTCAGGTTTTCTCAATGTTTTCCACTCATTAGAATCCCTTGGGGAGCTTTTAGACATCACCAGTGCTATGGCCTGACCTCCAGAAATTCTGATTTAAACTGGGGTGGGGGACTGGCCATTAGTACTTTTAAATCTCATCTGTTGTGTGTAGCTAAGGGTCTCCAAATCCAAATGCTTCTAGAGAGCAGTGTTTGTTAAGTTGTTGTGGGATATTTTTGTTTTGTTTTGCTTTGGTTTTTGCCTTTCCTTGGTGTTCCGGGAGTTCTCAGCCCCGACTTCCCGCTGGAAACAATGAGTCAGCTGCAATCCCCCATAACGCTGCAGAGAATGATTCTGGGAGGCAGCTCTGAGCTCCTGCTGCCTGTCTTGTTTCAGCTGTGGAGTCAGGAGGGAGCTGTTCTCCTCTGAGTCATCATCCCCTATAAACAGCCCCGGAGTCAGGTTGCTGTTCATCCTGACCCAGCCACAGATGCCTTCTGCCCGGTTTGTTCCGTTCACAGGCTCTGCTGAGGCAGCTCTCACCTGGGCCCTCTAAGGTGCAGATTCTATCCACTTACCACCTGCAGGTCGTTTAGAGGCCACAGCAGCAGGGAGAGAGAGGAAGGGGGAGGGAGGCAGGGAGGGAAGGGAGAGAGAGAAAGAAGAAATCTTTATTTCCCTATGCCCTGTAGTCCTATCTTCAATTGCATTTACTTCCTTAAGGAACCATTCCAGGCTCATCATCAAATCACAGAATTAGAAGAGTAAATAACTTTAAGGACAGGCAGGCCAGTCCTGACCAATGCAGGGCCTCCCAGCCCCTGGGGCTCCGCCTCTTCCCTTAGACTTCACATAGAAGGGACGCGGGATGGGCAAGTCTTGAAAGGGCTGATGGTCCAAGAAAGTTTGGGAGTGTGGAGTCCTCTTTCAGGGACGATGCTTCCTGGAGCACCCTGTGGGTGGTTAGGGAAGACAGAGGACCTCTAACTCCTGCAATAGGGAGAGGGGACTTCCTTAAGTGCCAAATGACCGTGGACCAGCTATTCTCGCTGACACCCGGGCACCCTGTCTCTGCCTCCTCAATACGCTAACCAATAGTTTCCTTTCTACTGTGATTATTGATGTTCAAATCATTAACTCACTCACTGGACTGTAACGCCTAGACACACCTTTGATTCATCTTAAAATCTCCAAGGGGGCTATGGCAGTCTTTGGGGCTCAGTAAAAATGTGCGGATGGGTAGATGGTGAATAAATGAGTGAGTGACTGAATGGGGCTGATCAAATTGTTTTCTCATACTACTCATAAGTGATAGTTACTTGTGAAGGTTGAGTGTTATCTGCCAAGTAGACTGAGTAGGAAGAAAGAGGATTTGAAAGAGTCAATGAGTTTCAGGAAGATACCTCAGCTCTCTGGCTGCCGCTCGGACCACATCACACCATTCCATCAGCCAACCGAGTCTCTGCCCTTTTGCTTATTCTCAAGTGAATGGATTTTGCTCCACCCCGGGCTCCTTGTAAGGGCACTAGGCAAGTTCCCTACTGACTTCCACTGAGCTCCAATGCCAGTTCCTGGCCACCCTGCTACTGCAGCCAATTATGGTAACTCCTCAGGGAAAAGGCTTTTTTCGGTTATGGGTTATTTTTGTTTGCTGTTTCATGTTCTCCCTCTGTGTTCACTTGCAGCATAATTTGGCTGTAGCTGACAAAATCACTTTGAGGCATTGCCAAGTCAAGATGAAATCTGGGAGCAATGTTCTGATCACCCCTGTCATTGCACAGAGGCTGGGAAAGCCATTTCCCTGGGAAAGGTGACAAACCATGTATTGAGACATGCTCTCATCTAGTGTTTTAAACTTTGCAGGATTTCCTAGGTAAAGAGCTCAGTAATGCTCCATGCCAGACAGTAGTTCCTTTTGCAGAGTACAGAACCATGCTGACTTTTATTGTGAGGCCACTTGATTGGAAGAGCTTACTTGTTCATTTGGGTTGCCAAAAGCGCAGTGTTTTAATATAACGAAAATCTGGTGACCAAGGGCAGTTCCCACCCTCATCTTCCCTCTCACATTTGTTTAACTGGGAAGTGGATTCTAGTTGTCCTTAGCCCGAGATGAGTCCCAGTGTGTATTTTTGTTTCTTCTCATCTGAGCCACGTACTGCTTTAGGAAAAACAAAGGACTTCACAAGGCAAGGCAGAAAAAGGCAGATCTAAGGGCAGACACTGGTTCAGTTAAAAATCAATTAACATTTACTCGGCACCTACTACGTTTCGGGCTGTTCTATGCCCATATTTCATTTAATCCTCAGACAGTTTCGAAGTAGGTATTAGCATATCCAATTGACAAATAAAAACACTGAGGCTCGATGTGATATAATATTACACGTCTATTTTTTTAAGGAACAAACAAAAAAATTGTATATGTGGCAAAATCACAAATACATATCATGGGAAGGAAACCCAGGATAATTGTGGTTATCTCTGCATGATAAAACTGTGAATCCTAGTGAGTTTATTCTTTCTATTTTTGCCCTCACTTAAATATCTGCAGTGATCATGTATTATTTTTAAAACTGGTCAATGATAATGTATTTTAAAGAGCATAAAAGACAAAAACAAAACTCAGAGGTTACAACTGTTCGTGGGTATGTTGTTAGTAAGCATCTGAGCCAGGATTTTAGTCTTCCTGGTGGAAAACTCTCATCTCTATTCCGTGATGCCTCTAAATAGGAAGCATGCTGGGAGGAGCTCAGGTAAGAGAAAACGCCCCCTGTTGACATGGCCTGCCCTGAGACGGTTGCACGTTGAACTCTGGGACAGTCGTGGGAACACAAGACAAAAAGTATAGGGGAGAGAGAAAGGAGAGAGAAACAGTGTTTTTGTGGTCAGGCATCAGTGGGAGAGGGAGTTAAGGCTCACCGGGGAAATGGATTGAAGCCATCACTGGAGTCCCAGAGAGCTTGTCTCCTTTTATCTGCTTAAGTTCCCTGATGCTCCTGTCCCTGGATACAAATGATCACTATTGTCCGAATTCCAAATCCAAATGATCTTCACTTTCATTCAGGGTCATCGAGTCACAATGTTGGTATACGTCATTCCAAGTGCAAATTCGCTTTCAAAGTATAATGAGTTCTGAGCTCAGAAACAAGGGCCAAACTGAAGAGCATCTGAGAGGCACTCACGTCATGTTGGCGGCTGCTTGGTGCTGTGGCTGGACATAGCTGACTCTTGTGCAGCGTGTCTGGTTTTCCCAAATGCTCTCGTTTGCATTCCCTCATTTTTGTCAGCCGTATGAAATAGGCAGGGCATTTGTCAGATGAAGAAACAGAGACCTTGAAAGAGTCTAAGTGACATCTTGACTTAGTTCAGGTGGCATCTCTGTCCAAAAGGATTCAAGATGGCTTAAAATAAGACAGTTATACAATGACGGTCGTCAAATAGAAATGTAAAAATCACAGCCACAGAAAAGAGAAGGAAGTAGATAATCCAACCAGGCAAGCTGTTGTAGGTGAAGTACAAATCTTATCAAGTTTCTCTGCAGCCAGGACAAAAAAGGGAGCTACGGGAAATTAGCACATTCTTGTTACTGGAGGGAAGTGGAAGAGGGGAGAAAACGCCATTTTCCCAGAGAAGGAGCATTCTTTTTAATTGGGTTGTAAAACTAAATGGAATTCTTTCTAGGAGACATTGAAAATTGGCAATGACCTTGACAACAGATTTCACAACAGATTTTACAGCAAATACACCAAAATGAATTTCATATGGCTTTTTTTTAAGCTACAAATTATTTTTAAGCTACAGGGACTTCTGTTTTCTTTACATGGGCTGTATCATTAAAATCTTACAAAAACCACATGAGGTATTTACTCTCACATTTTTCATATTCAGAAAGGGAATCTTAAAGTGATTAAGTTGCTCTCCCAACATCACACAGCCAATACTCGACAGACCTGGGGCTCGGGCCCAGGTCTCACATCTTCAATTCTGAGGATAAGTCACGAAAATGCGATCTCATAAAGGCAATTTGGCAAACTGTGCAAAATGTGGTCTTCCGGTGGTCTGACATAAACCCACCGTAAAACTTAGATCCCAGGAGTAAATGAATAGTATATCACAAATTATTTCCTTTAAGAATTATTTCTCTTAGCTGAATTTTTATTAAGGTCTAAATTGCAAATGCTTAGTGGTTGTAGACCAGCAAAGGCTATGGGTGGACGCTACCCTAAAAGATTTACAGGTCACTGAGCTGGGCTGTGGCTCAGTCAGGTTAGAATCCAAGTCCCCCCACTACTAAGTCACAGATCATACATAGACTTTTCCCTGTAATCAGATCAATCTTTCCTCACCTAGACTCATGGTTCCTGAGATTAAGAAAAGTGCCATCAGATGTATAGATACACACACACACACACGCATACATATGTGTGTATATATATTCAAACCCGATATAAAATAGTTCTGTGACTGGCGTCTCCCAGGGAACTAAGATTCCCAAAGCCTGAGAGAAGATGCCTCAAACAGGATTATGTAACAAGTCCGCTGAGAGGTGCTAGAAGTGAACTAAGGACATTCTTCTGCGGAGAAACTTGCAAGAAGCAAGATTCACAGGGAGATAAATTTCCATAGCCTCAGTGTTCCGTTTTATTTTCTGCACAATGGTTGATAACCCTTAAAACCTACCATTTAGTCCTCAGCGGCATCCCTGAGGCGCTAAGGCTTAATGAGCTCCTCTATGACTCATTCAAGCAGCTCCCAGATAAAGGGTTCACTGGAGAATACTAGATTCCTTCTGCAAAGGTAATACTTTCTGGAAAATGAAGACTATTAGAATATTGTCAGCTGAATCACAGTTACCCACCGTAAGTTAAGTGCTTACACCAATATGTGCAATTTAGTATAGCGAGGGATTTGTAGGGATTAAAGGTACATACTTTGGAGTTGGACTGCTTTGGCTCAGATGCCCACCCTGCCAGTGACTGGATTTGTTAAGTTGGCACGCATCTCTAGACCTTGGTTTTCTCATCTTTGCAATGGTTATAATAGTACCTACATTGCTAAGTTGTTCCATGTATTCACTTAATTACTACATTTAAAGCAATTAGTAAGTGCCCTGCACATAGTAAGTATACAATAAATGTCAGGTGTAATGATTATAATGTGCAAAGAACTGAGGAAAGAGCTATAAGATTAATATAAAACAATTCTAATTTTCAGGGAATGATTTTAAACAAAATTCAAATGATAGAGTAATTAGGTCTTAATGGGGCTACTGTATTGGTTAGTTTTTGCTGTGTAACAAACCATCCTCAAAATATAGTGGCTTAAAACAATAACCACTTTCTTTTAGCACAAATTTTTGCACATTGTCAATTTAAATTGCACTTAGCTGGGCAGTTCTTCTGGGCTGGGCTCAACAGATTTCAGCTGGGCTTGCTCATGTTTCATCATGGTCAGCTAGTGGGTTGCCTGGGGCTGTCTAGTTCACGGTTCTCTCTCTGGGACAGCCAGATCTGCTGGGACCTTTCTCCCCAGGGTCTTATTCCAGCAGACAATCCCAAGCTTATTCACACAGCAGTCAAAAGGCTTCAGGAGCAGCCCAAAGACAAACCCGAATGCACAACCAGCTTTCAAGTTGCTGTTTGCATCAAGCGTGTTCCTGTCCCCTTGTAAAAGCACTTCATGTGGGTTAGCCCATAATCAGTATGAGATTCGACTCCTCAAAGATTTGGAAACAGGGAGATGTTAACAAAGAGAACATTATCACAAGCAGCACACCACAGTGGGTATCAGAAAATATTCCACGGAAGGAAGCAGTGCTGAGTTATAGCAAGGATGAGCAAATTTTGATCAAAAAAATGAGAGGGGTATTTGATGTACAGAAAGCATTAATATCATGAACTGAGCTAAATCAGGATGCACATACACACACAGTGAGGTGCGCTGAAAATTCCCAAGGGGAAAGAAGTGAGGTATGAGTTTTCCTGGTCACCTGTAGCTCTAAGCTCTTCTTTCTGTCGCATAATTTCAGTTTATGCAGTGTCTTCCCACCTACTCACTTCATCCCTCTTCCACAGTCCCTCATTCTAGACACAGTACTCACCCCCTCTCTTGATTTACGTAAACACAACCCCTTTTTAGACTAATGAAGAATTATGAAGTAGAGATGGGGTTTATCTTGCAGAAATGCAAGTAATTCCCAATGGGAAGTTAGACATCCTTCTTTCAAATATACTTTGGCTCTTTCATCACTTGGAATAGTTCAGTGACAACACCACCCCACATAGCACCCCAATATCTAGGCTTCTCAGGCCTCTCTCTCTTTTCATCCTCCCCCAACCCAAATGTATCTCAAATGTGGCTTTCTCCAAAATCTACTTCAAATTCAGCTCTGCTGCTATATTTGATTGGGAAAAAAAAAAAATCAGAATCCTCAACACAAAGAATCCTCAGTTTAACGGGGTCCGCTCTTCTGAAACAGTTGTGTGTTTTTCCTCCTGGCATTCTCAAAAGAAAAAAGAAACTAACTAAAAAGAAAATGAACTGACATTAGCAAAAATGACAGAGTAAGGACGCTGAAAGTCCACTCCTCTGAAAATATTGAGGACAAGTGTTTTGGGGAGGGGGAAAGAGATTTTACTTTGCTGGAGAAGGAGGAAAAATGGCGGAACTTCTCGTCTTAAAATCCAAATTTCCTGAACATTAGCAGAAATACAGAGCTTTTAAAGGATGCATTCTCAGCTTCAGGCAATTACTATTCAACTACAGTTGATGATTCTGATCATCCCATTTCCGCTGAAGACAATCTCATGACCTCCACCCAGGACCCCACTTTACCAGGTCTGGGCTGGGCCATCTCCTGTTGCACAAATAAACAAAAGACATTACCCTGCCCCTCCCAAGCCCTGGTCTGAGACAGGGACGCAGGCTTTAGTTCTCAAAAAGGAGTGCAGGTTGTTTTAAAGAGACAGAAAATATTTTTGCCATTTATTTTCAGGCCATTCCCTCTGTTACGTATTCCCTACTTTCAATATTTCCCTTTCATGTCTATGGGAGGAGGGGTGACCACTCTGTTACATGCTTATGACATTCCTAAGAAAATCTGAATATCCGAGAATGTGAAAATTTGAGAAGTTGACTTCCATGGCATTTTTCATGATCAAATTGTCAATACTGGATTTAACATATTGATTGAAGCCCCAGAGGATGAGTCAACACTTTGTTAATTCTGAATGCTTCGTTATAGGCAGGCGATGGCTGTTTTTCTAAAACAAGCTTGGAATAAAACTGCAACTGATTAGGATGCCTGAAAGGACCTACCACCTTTATTGTATTATAAAATCTTTTATTTCTCCTGAGTCATGTTTTTAAATCTTGCACGATTGAGACTTAAACAGTTTCCTCATTAATTGAAGCCACTTCGGTAGCACTGACTAGGCATTGAGGCATGTATTAATCTTTGCTAAATTTTTATTTATTAAAAACTCTGAGACATATGGCAATCAATAAAAGTAGAATCAATTCTCTTTTTATCTCTTTGCATGTTCAGGAAATGAGTCAGCAAGAACAACAGTGAGAAGCTGTTCTGCTTTTTTGTTAGTTAACTATGCAAGAGGTGAAAGGTTTGAGAGAGAAATGTTGAGATTTAATCTGCCAAACTCCCATTTAAAATGTAGTAGACATATTCACAACCATGAGTATTTATATAAGATCTTATCACTTATTAGGCATTTTCACAGGCATTACTATATTTAATCATTACAAAACACCTGGGAGAGGTATTTCTGCCTTGAAGAATACATGGTACAGAAAGATTTAATGGCTTGATAAAAGACAAGAAATTAAAAGCAGACTCCTGGGTCCATGCCCAAAGAACCTCCCCATTTTACTGAGTCATAGCAGAATCCATAAAGCTGTTATCGAATTTTGTCTCATAGTGAAATATATTCTCACAAATGATTATTGCAAGTGAAGCTTCCCTGCAGGACATTATCTTTCTTCACAGTTTTTAATTCTTAGTCATACAACCCAGAGTAATCCTATTTGGCCCGATATAATTAATCTTCCCACCAAATTATGAAGAACTGGACTTTATAAACTTTGTTGGGGATTTTAAACTTCAGAATATAAACTTTAGACAACTATTCTTGCAACATCAATGATCACAGAGGCATGAAACCAATTCTTAGTTACTCACAATCGGATCATCTATGATATGTTTTTCCCCCTTTACTCAAACTCACATCCTTTTCTTTCTTTCCACAAGTATTGCTCTCTTAAGAAACAGACTGCTGGCCAACTGTGGGGAAACCAGCCTTAGTCAGAGTGGACCTGCAAAGATGTCTAGGACTAAGCCTTAATAAGTCCAGGATTTTAGGCCCCGATAAGGGAAGAAAATCATAAAGAAAACAGAGACAACATGACCACAGTAACAGAAGCAGTAGACAAGAATAGATGTCATAGGTATCAAGAAGTTGAAGGACAGATTAAAACCTGAACTGAAAAATAATATTTGTATTGGAGACATGGGTGAGAGCTCTCTCAGTGTAGCGGTAAGAACAGAAAGCCAAAGTGCAGTGGGTTGAGAAGGGAATGGGGGTATGCAGAAAAGGAAACGGTGAACACAGAGAAGTTCCTCTGTGAGCGGAAGGAGAGAAGGGAGACTGGTAGCAGTTGACCAGGTCAGGAAGGTGGTTTCAGCTCTTAACAGGATGGAGATTCATGTTTGTTTGTCCATAGAAAGGAACTGATTGAATGGAGCTAGAGTTTTAGAAGACATAAAGGAAGAGGAAGATATATTAATAGTAGGTTGTTATATTTGGGAAGCTTACAAGGTCAAGAAAAATGAATTAAAACAAAGACAGTCACTATGATGAAGGAGCTTTCTGCAGTCAGATTTCAATGGAGGGAGAGACAGAGAAAGAGCTAGTCAGGATTCTCCAAGGTCAGTTGTTGTTGTTATTTTAAATCAAACTTCAATGTGTATAATAATAATCAAGGGGTTTGATAAAAACCAACATTCCAAGGTAACTTCCAGAGATTTGCGTTCAGTAGGGATTCGGTCGAGCCCAGGAATCTGCATTAATAAGACTTTCAGGTGGTTATGGCTCAAACGGTGGTGAACCATCTTTGGAGCACAATGAGGCACTGGCGCAACTAGTTAGCCCTCCGGTGGCTCTCAGGGGAGTGGAAAGAGATAATGCCTGTGTGAGAAAGAAATCGAAATATTAACAGCACCAGAGGCCCTGGGTAGGGAACAGCCTTTGCTTAGGAAACTACCTCCCTGGAAAACAGAAAGCCATGTCCCAAGGCCCTGAGTACTGGAAATGCAGGGAAGAGATAAAGAAATAGGAACACTGATATGCCAAAGAAATAAACAAAAAAGGGAGGGAATGTGTGCGGAAGAGGCTTTTCAAAATGTTAGCATTTAAGGGAAATTGTAGCCTCTGAAAAATTAAGAACAGTGATGGAGCAACCTTTATGATCTGAGTTGTTAGTCAATTCTGATATGTGTTGCTGCTGTTGTGCATGATGTCCAGGTGGTACGGGCCATGACCCGAGCGGGGGGACGGTGTCTGCGGTAGAAGGATGCACAGTCAGGCGGCAGTTACTCCACAGAGCCAGATCAAACACAGAGAAACAATCCTCCTTTCCCCACACTATCAGAAACCAGGTAACTTGATTATCTATTTATTTATCCATTCAACTAATGGACTTTACGTCAATGGTGTCCTGTCTAGAGTGGATTATAAAAGGGCAAAAGCAGTTGCAGACCCTGTCCTCCTGGAGCTTGCAGTACAGTGAGGAAGATAAAAGTAAATCGAATAATTATACAAATATTATTATGATAAGGTCCTAGGAAAAGGAGACACATGCCATGGTCATTAATAAGAGAAGATGATCTAATGTACGGGATCGGATCAATTTTCTGGATAATTGAACCGGGAGCTGAAGGATGAGTGGGGGTTAAATGGGGTTAATGATACCTTGTCACAGTGTCACTGAGAGCCTTAACTAAAGAAAACTGAAAAGCCTCAGGCCACGGCATAATTCCTTGATTCTGAGATGGTGTGAATGAAAAGACACACTGATTTAACAACAGCTTTGTGAAGGGTAAAGGAACGTGACCAATTTACATGCACACAATTGCTGTGAGGTACCACTTCCCTTCCGAAATACGGACACCCCCGGGGACCCAAGCACGGTATTCTTTACATTAATATTTCAAGCCCAGCACAGTGCAAGCCACGCAGCAGGTACTCAACAAACATTTGTAAAATAAATCCAGAGCTATCCCTCTTCTGTCTCTCTTGTATCCTTCCTTTTCTCTCAGCTGTTATCATCTCGCTTCTCCCTTCAAGGACGAATGTGTCAAATGCATTCACGTTGATACTTTAAGGACTTCTGTATTCCTGCTTCACAGAGCGTATTCCTTTTAAAAGATGCCATGGGGAAGGCGACGATGACACCTGGGGAATAAATGTATTACTGTGGAGTTTCAGGCTTTCTACTAGAATTATTTGAGGTGAAAACCTACTCAGAGATCTTTGAATTAGAAATGTAAAAAGAAGTTTATATTAGAGTATCGGTTACTTAACAGAGTAACGGCTCCTTTCCTGGTGAAGTCGCTGTCCAGTGCCAGTGGACTGAGTACCACTGTGCTCCGTGCTGTCATTCGGGGGTCTGAACTCCTTCCCTCTCGTGGTTACGCCTTGCTCTGGGTTCTTGAGTCTTCTCAATTCAGTAATAGGATGGAGACAGAGAGTGTGGAATTCATAGTGGGGATAATTAAGAGCCAGACTGGAAAAAAACACATCAGTTCTGTTCATAGTCCATGAGCCAGAGCTTGGTTTTATGGTCATATCCAACTGCAAAGGAAATTTAAAATGAAGTCCATGTAAGTACTCAATACAGAGAAGTGAACACGGATATTGGTGGATCATAGAACTCTCTGCTACAACACTTACTCCACTTCTATGTGACAGCCACTGTCATTGTGCATTTATTTATTGGCACAGGTTTGTTTGCCTTTTTTTTTTTTTTTTTTTGAGTTTTATTCTTATCCTGTGGCCAAAGACAGAGGCTACTCATTAAAATAGCCTGGAAGAAATTTTGTAAAATACATATATTTCCAGGTTGAATTCATACTTTTAATCTGATTGAATTGACTGTCCAAAAGTAGGCTAGAAAATGCTAGAAAACAATACTTTGTAAAGTCTCCCCGGGTTACCGACGGAGCTGACTCAAGGCTTGGCGTTTGAAAAACACTGAAATAAGACATTCATAATCCTATGCAAGATCCCCTGCAGGAAGGAGGAGTGAGATGAATCTGAGCAAAAATCCTTTAAGGTATAAATCAAGATCAGTCAAGGAATTAAAGGTAGAGAAGGAACTAAGAGATGGGCTGACAGGCTGAAAATAAGAGAGCAATCCAAGGCCGAACACTAAGAAGCACAGATGGAGACTGAGAGCACGTCAGGGTCAGAGAGCTGAGGGTCTTGAGCCATCGCTGCTAACAGAGACAGAGGACTGAGGAACCTGGGACTGCACTAAGCTAAGGACCCAGCAAAACCGAATGTGGATTCTCGAACCACGGGAACTGTAAGATTATAAATGTGTGTTGTTTTCAGCTGTTAAATTTGTGATAATTTGTCATGCAGTAATAGAAAATTAATACAGGGACCTCATTAGTTCTTCTCTAAGTCATGTAGTCATGATATGGATTGGAAATTCCAATCCTTAAAATATAATTGTTCCAGATGAATTTAAAACACACATCAGCCCAAGTGTCAATTCTTGTTTCCTGATTTTCCAGAAAGGGATCTTCCTAGATCTGCTATGCTAACCATCCTTCCACACCTAGGGTGTTTTCTTCTTGACGGATTTACTAGATAAACACTCAGCTTTCTCACCAGTTCAGTCACTGAAATAATGCTCCGTTAACTTCATGCCTGATTGGCTTTTGAACGTACAAACATCATTCCAAACTTCACGCAGATGGATCATGAAAAAAGAAGATGGTAAAATGAACAGAAACGAGCACAGCAACTCTTATTCAAATTCCTAAGGACTAGCACAGCATGGGGCGTGGTGGCTGCCAACTCCATGTACCCTGGGCTGCTGAGCTGAGGAACACTTGGCTCCAAGCCTCTCTCCACGGCCAGAAATATCAGGTCCTCAGAGAGTAAAGAAGTGCTCAAAGCAGCCTGGAGTACAGCTTTGAACTGCTAGACTCTTTAGCCGCCCGGAACAGTTGACAGATGGAGCAGGTTATGGGGCCAGGTGGGGAGGCCAAGCTGCTATCTAGCTTCCCGCCCCTCAACCCATCCTTCTGTTGTTCCGGGATGTCCCACAGGAACCCGGGTGCAGCAGGGATTTGAAAGGATGGGGAACACCTTAGCAACAGCTTCTAAGTCAGCCACAAAGTGCAGCCAACCTTTGGGAATGTGGGCCAACTGCCCCCTTTGCTTTGCAAAAAAAAGAAGCAGGTGATACTTTCCTATAATGAGAAGAGGGAGCTGCCTTCGACTGTGGAAGAGGAGTTAGCCATATGTTAGCTTTATCCTATAGGCAGGATTAAATAAACTCCCCACGGAGGCTATAAAATCACCATCTCAACCAGATAAAAGGAACTTCTTGAATAATTATATTTTATGAATTTTTTAATATTTTTATTATGGTAAGAACACTTGTGAAATCTACCTTCTTAACAAATTTTTAAGTGTACAATATGTTATTATTGACTATAGGTTCAGCGCAACTGAACTTTATGCCCACTGGTTAGTAACTCTCCATTTCCGCATCCCTGTAGCCCTGGCAACCACTGCTTCATGTCTTTGCTCGGAAAACAAAGAATTTTTGCATTAGCCGACACCGTCTCTCCCACCTTAACCCCCCAAGGCACCGTATCCCTCTAACTCCCAGCCGTAACTTTTTTTCTCTTTTGCCAGCTGTATATCCCCCAGCAAAAGGTGAATCCAACCTTTTATTTTTTTCTATACTTTACACCCCATCCTTTCATTTTTCTCTCTAGTTACATCTTCGTCTACGCAACAAATGGAAATTCACACACACACACACACACCCCTTCCTTTGTCATTTGAAAATATTCCTAGAATGAAAGGAAAAATGAAAAGAGTAGAAGGACACATTAAAGTCCAAGTTGAGAAAAAAAACACCTGCCAATACAGATAAAGCAAATATAAAAAGCTAAATATATAACAGTTCCTGGGGGGAAATCACCATCATCTGCAAGTCAAATCAGCAGACGTGTAATGAACACCCACTATATTCAAGACACTAAGCTAGATGTTAACGAAGATATAAACATGAAACATGTTTAAATTATAATTTCTTTCTGTAAAAAGGTATCATTTCTTTGGTGAACTGAAACAAAAAGATTAAATGACATCATATACATTGTATATAGTGCATACTATGTATAGTTTGTTACTCCTTATAAACCGTTTTTACATTTGTAAATTTGATTAATCCTTAGAGAAAGCTTGTGGTGAGGGGTTTTTTCTTAGTAAAAACTGACTAGGAAAAAGGGAGTCTCAGAGATGTTGCAAATGCACTGAAGATCACACAGCAAATAAGTCTTTGAGCTGAATCTTAAACACAGTTCTTCTAACTCGAAATTCAATGTCCTTATACTTTATACATCTGTCTCTAAATAAAACAAACTATCGATATTAATGAGGTCTGTGAATGGGAGAGATCCCGTAAACAAGTCTGGCATGGGGATGTGGAATTTGAGCCCCGCCCTGAAGAATGGGTAGCTGTAGGAATCCCGAAAGCAGGAGAGGGCGCTCTGGGCTGGGGAAAAGTTGAGAGCAAAGGCTTAGAGATAGGAATAAGAATTAATATATTGAAGGCCTGTGACTATTTGTAAGCCAATGAATGTCACCTGCGCTTCACACTTATAATTATTTTCTGTGTCTGTAAAATGAGAAAATACCTTTTTACCAGGGTCAGGCAGTATAGAAATAGTTTTTCTCCTTTGAGGCAGGAGTGGGGTGGGCAGGGGGTGCAGGGAGGGAAGTGAGAGGGTGGGCAGCAACCCTCTGCACATGGGAGGCAGCAGTTACATATGCAGGCTCACTGCGAACTGCCTGAGTTAGACCTCATTCCCATCGCTAGCGGGCGGTATGGCCATGCAAAAAACACCTGCTTTCCTTATCTATCAAACGGAGATTCCAAGAGCAGTTACATCAAATAGCTTTTGTGAGGATTAAATGAATTATCTTCTCTAAAACACTCATTGAGTAAGTGCTCAATGAATACTGAGTTCGAATCCACCTGAGCATCCTATATTTTCCTGCAATAACAAATGTCAAACAATCCAACCTAGAACCATCAGAGCAAGGATTGAGAACATGCCCCAGGGCCAGGATCGGGGCAGTTAGGCAAGTAGTTCTAACCACAGCACAAGAGTGCTAGAACCCTCAGCTCTAGAGATCAGTAGCTTCAGAGTCAAAATGGATTCTGAGCAGACCAAGTTTTATAGATCTAATTAGAAAGTATAGCTTTATGGCCCCAAAGAGTACAGAAGACTCATGTAAGTGTCTTTTTCACAGTAGTCGTAAAAATTAACTGAAAGACTTTCTTCAGCAGCCAAAGCAGTGTTTGGCTCTTTATTTCACCTAAACATTTAGTATTTATTTTTAAAGAATTAAGTTCTGAACATTTTACTTGTTTTGTATTTTGAGCACTTCTAAGCATATGCAATTAAGTGTTCTGTTTCTGTTTTCATTTCTTTTTTTTATTTTTTTTTTGATCTATGAATGAGTGCAGTTCTTCATTTCACAGATGTTCTCTATTTTTTATGGTTTCCACTAACTTCAGCTGTGATAGTCAGTGAAGATCTCCAAGTAAGTAACACAGTCAGACCATTAATACTCAAAATAGGACATAAGGAAGTCTCTCAGCATTTGATGCACTGTGCATACATACTGAATGATTAGCAGAGGAAAGAGGAAAAAAAATAGAATGAGGTATAAATGCAACGGGCATATTGTTTCAACTAAAAATAGAAATGCATGCATCTTCCTAATTCGTCAATCAATGACTCACAATGGTATAAAAATTAAATCAACCTTAGTTACATGTTCAATGCAAATCACCTTGTATTGAAAAGAAAATAATTATCATAAAGAAATCCTTTTCCCCCACAACCCTAGGAAGTAGATCACGTTATTTCCAGTTTCCAAATAATCTCACTGTGGCTCATAAGGAAAGTAATTTCTCCAAAACCCAGATCTAACAGGAAGATTCAAGCCTATTTTCCCTTGCTGCCTGCTGCCTCCCAAGAACAAATGAATATGATAAGCATTTCTGGGAGGGGTACATGCTCTGTTCTCCAACCCCCTCCCCCCAGTGTGGTTCTTGCCCTTGGCCTACACTGGTGTAAGATAAGGTCTCATCCAAATAGGCAATTGGATTTTCTTGTTATTGCCCCTGTGAAGAGTTACCTCCATCATTACTTCTGAAGTTAAAAAAATTAGGAGGATTCTTCAAAATTCTCTGCTTCATTATAGGTTCCCAAATAAAATTCAGATAGGAAAAGCATTTATGCATGTATGCATGAACATGTAAACTTAAATGCACATGAAAACATAATAGTTGACAAAAGTCTGAGATTTGTGCAGTTTTTATAAATAATTGAATTCAAAATCATCACAGGAATTAAATAGACAATTCTTTGAAGATTTACAAATGGCCAATAAGGACATGATATGATGCTCAATATCATTAATTGTTAGGGAAATACAAATCAAAAGCATGAGATGTCACTTCACACCTTCTAGGAGTTCTAAAATAAAAAATAGATAATACTAGGTGTTTGTGAGGATGTGGAGAAATTGGAACCTTCATACACTGCCAGTAGGAACAAAAAAAAAAAAATGATACAGAATCTTTGAAAAACAGTCTTGCATTTCCTCAAATGTTAATCAGAGAGGTACACTATGACCCAGCAATTCACTCTTAGATATATACTCGAGAAATGAAAGCAGATGTCCACACAAAAATGTGTACATGAGTGTTCATAGCAGCATTATTCATAATAGGCAAAAAGTGGAAACAACCAAAAAAATCGATGAAAAAGTGATGAATGAAGAAAATGAGGAAGGAAATTGCAGATGATGTAAACAAACTGAAAAACATATCATGCTCATGGATCGGCAGAACCAACATTGTTAAAATGTCTATACTACCCAAAGTGACTTACAGATTGAATGTAATCCCCATCAAAATACCAATATCATTTTCACAGATCTATAAAAAAATAATTCTATGCTTCATTTGGAAACAGAAAAGAGCCTGAATAGCCAAAGCTACTTTAAGCAAAAGGAACAAATCTAGGGCATCACTTTACGAGACTTTAAGCTATATTGCAAGGCTGTAGTAACCAAAACAGCATGGTATTGGCACAGAAATAGAGACATAGACCAATGGAACAGAACAGAGAACCCAGATATAAAACCATCCACATATTGCCATCTGATCTTTGATAAAGTAGACAGCAATATACACTAGGGAAAAGAATCTCTATACAAAAACAATAAACAGTGCTGGGAAAATTGGATAGCCACATGTAGAAGATTGAAACAGGATCCATATCTCTCACCACTCACAAAAATTAACTCAAAATGGATCACAGACTTAAATCTAAGACATGAAATCATAAGAATTATAGAAGAAAATGTCATAAAAACTCTTCTAGATGTTGGCCTAGGCAAATAATTTATGAAGAAGAACCCAAGGGCAATCACAGTAACAACAAAAATAAATAAATGGGACTTGATTAAATTAAAAAGCTTCTGTACAGCCAAGAAAACAATGAACGGAGCAAATACACAACCTACAGAATGGGTGAAAATATTCACATACTATACATCTGATAAAGGGCTAATAACCAGAATCTACAAAGAACACACACACACACACACACACACACACACACACACACATCAAATAACCCCATTAAAAAGTGGGCAAAAGACATGGACAGAAGCTGGTCAAAAAAAGACAGATTAATGGCCTATAATCACATGAAAAAATACTCAATGTCACTAATCATCAGAGAAATGCAAATCAAAACTACAGTGAGATATCACCTAACCCCAGTGAGAATGGCTTTTGTCAAAAACTCCCAAAACAATAGATGCTGGTGTGGATGTGGAGAGATAAGAACACTCAAACACTGTTGGTGGAGCTGTGAACTAGTGCAACCTCTGTGGAAAATAGCATGGAGATTCCTCAAAGAACTAAAAGTAGACCTACCATTTGATTGAGCAATCCCACTACTGGTATTTACCCAAAGGGGGAAAAAGTCATTTTATCAAAAATAGGCTTGCACTAGAATATTTAATGTAGCACAATTCACAATTGCAAAGATGTGGAATCAACCCCAGTGCCCATCAATTCATGAGTAGATTAATAAAATGTGGAATACACACACACACACACACACACACACACACACACCATGGAGTACTACTCAGCCATAAGAAAAAGAACTAATACCTTTTGCAACAATCTGGATAGAACTGTAGACCACCCTCCCAAGTGAAGTTTTCCAAAAATGGAAACACAAACACCGTATGTACTCACTATTAAATTGGAACTAACCGATCAGCACTCATGGGCACAGATGGAAGTAAAACTAAATGGAAGGTGGGAGGAAGAGATGGATGAAATCATACCAAACAGGTACATTGTACACTATCTGGGTGATGGGCACACTTACAACTTTGACTCATGCAGTACAAAAGCAATCCATATAACCAAAACATTTGTACCCCTGTAATATTCTGAAATAAAAAAAATTGGGGGGAAGCTCAAATTAAATGATTGGAGGAAAAGTCTCAAAATGCAACTTGCCAATAAGTTAAATAGTTTTAATTAACTAAGGTTTCTAATAAAAAAATGTAGAATGTGGTATAACTATACAGTGGCATATAACTCAGCAATAAAAAGACATGAAGTATTAATATATGCTCCAACATGGAGGAACCTTGTAAATATTATGCAAAGAGAAAGAAGCCAAACACTAAAGACCACATATTCTATGATTTCATTTATATGAAATGTCCAGAGGAGGCAAATTCATAGAGACAGATTAGTTGTTGGCTAGAGGATAAGGGCAAAAAGGAATGTAAAGTGACTGCTCCTAGATATGGGTTTTCTTTTTGGGAGATGAAAATATTCTAAAATTAAATAGTGGTGATGGTTACATAATTCTGTGACTATACAAAAGCCACTGAATTGTACACTTCCAATGAGTGAAATTACATCTCATCAAATGTGAATTATCTCTCATTAAGCTGTTATTTTATGAAAAGCATAAAACATTAAGGAAAATATTTAAAATTGAAATACACTATAACTAAGATATTTTGTTCATCAAAAGAACACATTACAAGAGTAAAAAGGCAAGCCTCAGAATACAAGACATTTCACAAAAATGTATATCTAAAAAATGACTCATACCCAGAATATATATAGGATTCTTAGAAATTAAAAAACAGAAGAGGCAACCCAGTAGAAACATGGACAAGACTTGCGCCGATACTTCACAAAAGAAGATGCCAAATGAGAAACAAATGTAATAAGAGATGCTCAACTTCATTAGTCATCGAGAAAGTAAAATTTGAATCCACAAAGTGATTCCACCTCACACCCATGAGGACAGCTCAAATGAAAATGACATAAAACATCAAAAGCTTGGGAGGATCAGAAGCAAACAGAAATCTGATATGCTGCTGGAGGGATAAGAAATTGTTACAACCATGTGGAAAAACTGTGATCATCTACCAAAAGCGAACACAGCACATGCAGCATGACACAGCAATTCCTCTCTTAGGTACATATGCAACAGAAATTGCACTAAAAGAAGAATATGAGAATAATAACATTACCATTAGTAATCATCCTGTTAGATTAGGAGACTAGGAGACAAGGCTGAAATCGGATGCAGGAGCTTACAGGGTGGGTGCAGGTGGCTATTAATAAAATAAAAAACTCTCAGGCAGAAACTAACTAGGCTACTAGGCTAGGCGCCAGACGCAGAGGCTTGCAGAGTGGTTGCAGGTGTTAAAGTCCAACTAAGGGTGGGTTGATAACCACAGACAAGGCTGGGGTTCAACCAGCTTGTCAGCTATCTAGGTCACCTTAGATGAACTTGAGCTAAATTACAATTTCATTTGCATTGTGGTTTTAAAATCTCTCCACCCTGGAAATCACCATGACCATAGAAAATAGCATAGAGCATCCTACATGGCAAAAGCCATGGAGGTATGGCCAAAACTGTATATAAAGTAAAATTCATGAAAAAAATCATTTTCACCGCAATATTTGCAACTAAGTTGGAGATTCTGGCATATGCCCTAGGTTGATTGTAAAACTGTAAAAGAATAAATAATCAAGCTTTCAACTCAAGAATCTGTAAGAACAATAATGAAAGTCTAATGCAAATAGGAGGTAAATGACATTAAAGAGAAAAATAGAAATTACTGAATTCGAAAAGAGAACAGAATCAATAAATTATCCCCCAGTTTTTTTCCACTAAAAATCTTTTTTAAAAAGACAGAAAGAAAAAGGGATCCTGCGTTCCTTAGACACTGCTTCTCTCCCTCGGCCCCTTCCCAGTGAGAATGGCGGCGTTCGACTAGTGATCCGAATAAGGGTCAAACCACGTCTGTGCAAATGGTTCCCAGATGGATTGGGCATCACGTCTATCCCGCTGATAATCACTTATTTATAGAGCAATATGTTGCCATTTCAGAATTCCATAGAATACTACTCATATGACACTAGACAGCTAATGTTTTAAACAAAAGAAACATGTTTGTTCTGAATCCAACTTACATCAGTTATATAATCAAGTCTAAATACTTGACTCAAACACCCTGGGTAGCAGCTAAGTCAGCTAAATACTGTGGTGCTGTGGAAAAAGCAATGGTTTTAGACCAGAGTGAGAGAACTTAGGACCATAGCCTTTTTCACTAGGTATCTCTGATTTTGGACAAATCATTATACCTTCATTCTACTTCCACCTCCAGTACCTTTGAAGTCCCCCATCCATGGAAAGATGGGATGAATTGCCATTTGGGAATAAAACTTTAACCATTATAATAGAACAGCATACCATTTATTTGTCAGATATTCATAACTCACCAAATTTCCTTGCCCAGTGCCATGAAATACCACGAATACAGGACTTTGTCTGAGATTGCTGCCACATTTTGTCCACTCTTCACCTTTTTCAAACCCCAGTTTGGACAATCTCCAACAAAGATAGCCTCAAGGACTTGCTATTTATGTACTTCTCCAGGCATTTTGAGTATACAATAATTACAAGTTAGGTCATAAAACTATGGTATACTTAAATCACCCTAACTTAGCTTCCTGCCCAGGAAAGAATCATTTTCACCATAATATTTGCAACTAACTTGGAGATTCTGGCATATGCCGTAGGTTGAAATGGGAAATAGGTCTATGAAAATAACTTTTTCTTCCATTCAGGGTTATTGTCAAGACATTTCCATCATGCGATTCAATGTCTCCTGCATGAAGTCCCACATTACAATTTTTTTTGAAACTTAGCAGAACTTTGCTCCTTTGAGGTGTGGATATCTCACGTGTATGTCTTTCCATTGGATATTAAGAATCATGTAGCAAAGATTATTTCTCTTTTTGATTTCGTTAGCCAGGGCCTTTGAGCCAAATTCAGCGTCCAGTTAAATGTTAATCCTCTGGCCAACTTTGCTATTTTTATTAGAGAATGGGTATAACGTAGAGGCTAAGAGTGAGCTCCGCGTAATCACACTGCCTGCAGCCAAATCACAGCTCGGCCACTTACGAGCTTTATGACCTTTAACAATTTATGCAGCTCCTTGAAACTTCAGTTTCTTTATTACAAAAATGGGGATAAACAGTAACACCAACTTTATGCGGCGTTGTACAGATTAAGTAAGAAAAGCCATGTAAAATGTCTAGTCCCAACATCTGGCTCGTTATATTCAATACTCTCATATATTTTATTTTAATAATCTCCTTTCATATTCATCTCTAACTATTAGCTACTTCTAATTTTTAGAATGCCGAATATTAACAGCTAACATTTACTAAATGAGCACTAACCCACCAGACACTGTTCAACTGTTTAGATGCCTCAACCACTGCACCATACTGACTCTCCACTAACAATAAGTTAATTAGTCACAAAAAATAATTTTATTAGCTATTAGATTTGCAGCAAACATTTGCTGTCCAAGAAAAAAGACCCACAAAGTGAAATCATGTGGGCCATGTAATTCTTAACATCTGATGGATAGAAATAATAAAATTTGCCATCTCATAAATTTGTGGAAAGAAACAAAAGACATTATACGTATGTGTAAAAGAGCTTTGGGCATATTATTATTCCCTGGTTTTATATGGATGATAATATTATAAAATATGAGTTCAAAAGTGGTTATTTGATGTATGCTAAGATAACCCTGAGTAAACAAAGCTAGAAAAATAAAGTGGTCAAGATTTGGATGAGCTTAGCCAATAGGAAGAGAAAAGGCTAGGAAAGAACATTCCCCACTTTCTAGAGAGAAGACCAACACTCAAAAGCACTATTGAGGGAGAATCATTTTACATTTGTATGAACCTGAGGGCAAGGTATCAATATTGATGGATTGCAAATTCTGTTTGGTGAGAGTATATACTTCCTTGCCTTTGATTGTATATTTCAGAGTTCATAAATGTAATATTTTGAGGCCACATCCCTTTTGGAACAGGTATAACCCCATGGAATTTGTGTTCATTATTTTTTGCAAGACAGTAAAAATTCTTTATCGTTACATCCTTTCTTAATTTTAACTGCTTGGTGACTTGGACAGATACATCAGGCACCAGTTAATGGCAATGCATAAGATCTCATTTCAGCAAGGTGGCTAGCCATAGTAAAAGTAATAGTCAAATTTAATCAAGATTGCATTGCATTTCCATATACCACTCTAGCGATTTTATCGACTAATTTCTCATAATAATAATAGCTTACTATGTGCCAGGCGCCACTTCTAAGTGCCTCATAAATATTTAGTGTTAACTTTGACAATCATAATCCTATGAAGCAGTTACCATTATTATCTTTTATTTTATGAATCAGGAAACCATGGCACAGAGAGATTAAAGTAATTTTTCCAAATCACTCCTGTAAGGAAAGAGCTGGAATTTGAAGCCAGTCAAACTGGATCCAAAATCCACACTTCACCACTACGCCCTACTACTTCCTGTATGTTAATCTTTGAGATGCAAAATGAAAACTGAAACAAACATGAAATTTAAACTATCAAGTTGCTTCATCAGCCTTCCCTAGTTTTGAATGTGATCGGTATGTCCTTTTCCCTTCATTTATCCCTGTGATTAACTCTTCCTCTATTGTAAAGCTCATCCAACTTAAACGTTGCTTTCCCCTCAAATAGAAACAATGTTTCTTTCCTCTGTGCGCCCACAAAAAACTTGTACATTCCTCTAATTATAGCTCTTTCCACAATAGATCATAATTTTGGTTTGCCTCTTTCTTTCCCTACTGAACATAAGATTTTCTTTTACTGCAGAAACTGTGACTTTGTGTTCCCAATGCCTAGAGCAGAGGAACAGAGGAAAGTGGGAGGGAGGCAGTAGGTAGGAAGGGGGCAAGAAAGGAAGGAATGGATTTTTCTCTTCTCCACATCAAACACTGCCATTATTTAATAGACATAGTATCCAGGAGTCCTCTCCATTTAGATAGAAGAGAATAAAATAAGGGATGAGGCAAAAGAGTGTTGAGGATACTTTGAAACTGCTTAGACAAGGGAAAGAAAGTCAGTTCCTTCTCTCCTCCACTCTTGTCCAAAGGGGATACTTAGCTGATTAAAACAGGAGCTGGTTCACTTCCAAAAGGCTGCATCACTCTCTATTTATTAACTGTCCTGCTGTCTACAGATGGAGGTGTGCAGACATCTCACTTGCTCAAATACCTCATGGCCTGGAGTCAGACGTCAATTGCAATTAATTTTGCCCTTTTGCTGACTACAGCTAAGATCCCCTGCCCTTCACCTGTCTGTTTTCTTCTTATTTGCAACTTTCGCTGACTTGATCAACAAAAATCATGCAATATAGCCTTAAATTTCCATTTTCTCTGGACTTACAAGCATCATCTGTTCTCCAAACAAAAATTCTGGCAACTCCCACTTCTAAACATCTTAACCCATGGTGCTGGGAAATTATCGTATTTGATTTCTTCTTCCTCTAAAACATGGGCAGCTGTGCTATCCCGCAGATGCCTCACACAGGATACTATTTGTGCATCTTCTTAATGCGCTCCCGATTTTTCCCTGTGGCTGTATATTTAAGCAACATTTTCTATTTTGAGAGCTTTTTCAGCTGGGCCAAAGGTTTGTTTAACTTTCCTATAAATGTCATCTCAGTGCTTGAGATGGATTAGTTTGGAGGCACCCAGAGCCATTACCATTACCAGGCTGACTCAAGAGACCCCAGATCCTAGCAACGGAGCCCATGTCATGGAGCTGGCAATACATCACCTCTATGCATTTTAAATAATGAAATGATGAAAGCTATTTAGTACTGCAGTATATTTCATCCATTTATCTAATAGTCTTTTTTAAAGCCAATCCCCTGCTCTGGTCTCCCTGGAATAGAAAAGCCATCTGTACCAACCCGGAATAATGTATTAAAGATTTATTAAAAAAAAAAAAAAAAAGAGAGGAGTATATTCTCTCTTATATGATTTCCCTTGTTTCTTCTTTTCAGGTCCATTTTTACCATATTTTTTTTTCTATGTATGATTTTTTTTTTCCTGGTGTAAATGCCTCATGAACATGACTTTGAGATGAAGTCCCATGTTACCCTCTTTTATCATATTCCATATTATAATAACGAGTTTAAAAACACGGGTTGTAGATTTAGGCAGCCCGACTTCGGAAGCTAGACATGCCACTAAGTGTCTTAGTGAACTTGATCAAGTAACTTAATCTTGCTAAGCCTTAGTTTTCTCATCTGTAAAATGGGAATGATAATATCTACTTTTCCAGGCATGTGTGATAATTAAGTTAAATAATGAACATGTACAAAGTTTCTGGCTTAGGCAAATATGCAATGCTCTATAATGAAAGCTGCTAATGAAGAATAGATGATTCTGAGATAATTTTGGAACTATCTCTCTTCTCTCCAATTGCTGTTTTAACGTCTCTGAGGGTTGTTAGGGAAGGAAGTAGAAAGGATGTGGGACACTGAATATCACAGCAGTTTGATGATCTGATAAATGCCCACTCTGCAATAATTCATCCCTTCTGGACTGCCCGGGTGTTCCATGCCAGCATCAGGACAACTGGGCTGCACCAGTTGTGGTGAGGCAGGGACAGGGTGGGGAAGGGAGGCTGGTGAATCGAACAAGTTAGACTTTTTCAATGAGGCTTCTATCCATTTCAGGTTGTTACAGAACATACACCCAAGCTGGGTTAGAGCAGGATGCTGGGTTTCAAACGCTTTTTTCTTGGGGGATGTGGGGTGGTAACAAGTTTATTTTTTGCCTTAGTATGAAACTAACCTTAAATGCATGCCAATCTTAGTTTCCTAAATTCATTTTCAGCATATTTGGTTTTTTTTTTTTTTTTTTTTTTTTTTTTACTATTTTAGCATATGATGGGGGTACAGATGTTTAGGTTATGTATGTTGCCCTTGCCCTCCCTGCCCCCCCAAGTCTGAGCTTCAAGCGTGTCCATCCCCCGGATGGTGCGCATCACAATCTTTGTGTATGCATATACATTTCCAGCATATTTGGAGCTCTAGAATTTTCATTAAAATAGTCATCAAAGTTCCACCCTCTCCAATATCTATTGCACATGTTTCTTAAACATCAGATAGTTTCAGAATGTCCTAAAAACAACAAACATAGTTGGAGTTCATTCCCACCTGGTCTTAAACTCGCGGGCCATAGCATGTCAGGTATCTGACACCAGATGCTCCTAGGAGGACTGCGTCAACACCCCGACCTTACTGCACTCTACTTATAACTGTGATATTTGTGCCTTAATCCTCTGCAAGATGCAATGTGCCTTGAAAGCAGGGTTCATTTCAAATTTATTTGACCAGCCTTCACAGTCCCTTCACGATACTATGGATCTATAGAGTACTACAAGGAGTGTTAGCAAATGGATTTTAATTACTCAAAACCCGGAAGTGAGACGTCAGCCTTACCAAATTTACATACCCTTATAACCATGTCAGCAATCTCTGTGCTACTCAGGAGAAATTGCAGGAGCTATGAGGCTGCACTTGTTTCTTCCATCTAATTTCCTTGCTTCTGCTAACAACGACAACAGAAAATCCACTTTAACCTCGTCACTAAACATCCTGGCGCCCAGGGCAGTGGAATATATCAATCATGAGCTTTGGAGTCAGACAGGCCAGATCACAAAGGGAGCTTTTTGTGAACTTAGACTAGTGACATAATCATCCAAGCCTTGGCTTCCTCATCTGAAAAATGAGAATTGCAGTAATGCCTTCAGCACAAATTGATAGTATTAAATATGTAAAAGACATGCACATAAAAGGCTCAATAAACGTGAGTTAGTTTTCCTTTAACTTTTTAGGGCATTAGCAAAATAGGAAGAAACGTTCAAATTCTCTTGTAATCAGAAGAATGTAAAATAAAACAACCTTTTAGGACCATTATATAGTACCAAATGTTGACAAGGAGTATTTAGACAGGAATCTTGTATACTACCAGGGAGAAAGTAAACAGCAGCCATTTGGGAAAACAGTCTGTCAATCTTTGTAAAATTGAGTTTGCACAGATATGAACAACCTAACATCCCAATGGTGGGAATATATCACAGAGAAATTCTCAAATAAGTCCACAAAGAAACTGAAATGAGAAGAATTATTGCCATATTGCTTATTATAGTAGGGAATTAAAGATAAGCTGAATGCCCATCACTAAATAAATTGTAATGAATGCATTCTGAAGAGTTCCATGCAACTGTTAAAAATACACACAAGTAGTTTATTGTAAGAAAAAGAAAATGACAGGTGTAGTTTATGTAAATGAAGGCACGTATAAAACAGCACTGATATTTTTCAAGGGTGCATACAAATTCAAGGCCATGTATCAAAGACCTGGGAGCGTATGGCCGTGGGGAGGAAACTAGAACAGGCATTTGATGGCCAGGGACAATGCATTTAAAGAGGTCCATTATACAGACCAGTAATGATGACAGTATGTCATGAACTAAGGCAGATGGTAAATTCAAACCTGTGCACCTGGAGTCCAAAAAGCAAAACTGAACAGAAATAAGAATAAACATGTGTGTGTGTTGAGAAGGTGGGAACACGGTTGCGTGTATAATGTGTGCACTGCATATTCGTGAAAATTTTTCTGGGAATATATACAGCAAACTCAATCATGGTGACCTTTGGAAAGAGGAACTGGGGATTAACTGGAAGAGGCAGAAGAGGAAATTTTCATCATATACTTTCCATATTTTTTGAATTTTTACCTTATGTCTGTATAGTATCTATTTAAATAATAGTTTAAATTGTTTGTTTAAATAGTAGTGGACAGTAACGTCCTAGGCCTTCACATTCACTCACCACTCACTCACCGACTCACCCAGAGCAACTTCCAGGCCTGCAAGTTCCATTTGTGGCGTACATTTTTTATCTTTTATACCATATTTTTTACTGTACCTTTTCTATATTTAGATACGTTCATATGCATAAATACTTAGCATTGTGTTAAAATTGCCTACAGTATTCAGTACAGTAACAGGCTGTACAGGTTTGTAGCCGATGACCAGTAGGCCAATAGGCTACACCATCCAGGTTTGTGTAAGTACACTCTATCATGTTTGCACAGCAACAAAATCACCTAATGGCACATGTCCCGGAACATATGCCCATTGTTAAGAAATGCATGACTGTACTTCATGAGTAGTTGTAAGAATTCAAATTTTTCCCGATAGCAAGATCCCAGCACTTCCTCAAGGTCACTGGTTACTGTCAACTCAACCTCTACTTCAGCATTTCGAAAATAAATGCAAACAGCTATTTTCCCACCAGTGGATTGAAGGTCAATGTCTCGTTCTTGTCAAGTCCTAATCAGAAGATCTCAGCATTGAGAGGTGAAAATTATGACATGCTTGAGTCACTCTGAGACAGCAGCATGCTGAAGAACCCCTGCAGGTAAGCACAAATCGAACAAGGGGAGCAGGTGAAACTTGCCTGTGCTTGTGCTCACCTTGCCCAGCTGTTGAGAATGGCCACGTAGAAAGTCAGTGCTGACCCCGCGTTCTGAAGATTGATAGTGTCAATAACAAGATTACCTCTTGCAAAAATTGTTTTTGCTGAAACAAGCTGTCAAGAATATGCAGAAAGGAAATTCCAGGTACTACATTAGCTGGTGGCTTGAAAGTACTCTGTGACCATTTAATTTACCTCTTTGATTGTGACCTAAGATGTCAGTTTTTCACTGGCACTCTGTGTGACCTCGAGCACTAGTCATGGACTATCTTTGGGCTCTTGTGAATAGGTGCCGAGATGGAATGGAATCTACTTTCCATTAATATCCCTCAGAGAGAATAAAATAAGATTTGTGCCTCCGACAGATACATAATGCATTATTGTTCTTGGAACCAACTCCCGCCTGGTGCCTTGTAAACGAAGGTGCTCAATCAATGCCCTTGGTTGATTGATTGGCTCACTGAGGGAAAGTGTCCACGTGAAAAATCTACCCTCAGAAATAGGCCCCGTTAAAAAAGATTGAGCAGAAACACCCCAGCTGAAGTGTGCCTACGTTCCACTCTTTTAAGACTATCTGCACCCCCAAATCCCTCTCTTCCACGTGTGCCCACCATCCTTCCTAACACAATGCTCGTAACTGTGTATTAGTTTCATTTCTCGGGACCTTTGGGAGATAGACATGTTAATATTTCCCATAATCTAAATTACATAATCTAAAAGGAATTACATGTCGGGAGCTCAAGTCAGCAGAAATCGTTTCCTTTGATTAACTTAGAACCATCCTTTACTACTTAGCAGACTGGAGTCTTGGAAATGACAAGAGGAAAGATTCAACAAGAATAAGAGTGGGAAATCAGCATTAGGGTTTTGCACATATCATGTGAAAAGGACAGTCTTCTGTGAAGACATGGGAGGAGGATGAAATGAGAAATAGAAGCGCAGACAGTCAAATTCCATTTTACTTTATTAAGATTTAAATGCATTTTAATTTTTGTAAATGTAATATGATTAAAGAACAAAGAACCAGAGGATCACAGGCTGTCTCAACTAGGGTGCATAGTTGGAGACGATGCTATATCATAATTTGAAATATGATTATTTAAATTAGCCTCTTAGCTAGGAGAGAAGAACCATGTTACTGTGCATATGGGTTTGCCAAAAAGACACGAGCATGCTCACACCGTACTCTGGGCCACAGGAGGCACTGGCTGCAGAAATCTGGAGGACCGTTTGAAAGTGGAACAGATGGTTCTTGCCAAAAACTATTGAAACCCTTCAAGATGGGGGCAGGCCCAGAGGCTGACCTTGTAGTGTAGGAGATAAAAAATGGAATGATGCCATTCAAGTGAGGAGAAAACCTCCAGGCAGCCTGACTTTGATAAATGATTTTGACTGTGATTCCAAAATAACAGGAATACATTAAGTGGGTGCTGGCAACATCCAGGGACAAGCAACACTGCTCTTGTATTAATCAATCCAGCCCTGGCCCCGCTGCAGACATGATTCATAAGCAGTGTGCAGCATCATAGAAAAGCAGCCTGATATTGTGGAAAAGACACTCTGCTAAAAGTCAGGAGCATCAGGAGGTACCTGCAGACCTTATTGTACACAACGTGCTAGTTGCCATAAGATGCTAAATACTTTACCAGCAGAATTTTACTCAATCCTCCCAGCACCCTCTGTAATGGGCACTGGTGTGCTGGAGCCAGCTTGGACCGGCTTATGAGAGCCTCTCTTTGTTGTTTGCGTCTCTTCCCAGGTCCTTGTTCAATGATATCACACTGGTAGCTTGAAATCAGCCATGCTGGGACTATTTGCATCAAAGAAATCAGCAAATGCAACAATGCAGGGCTTTTTTTTTTTTCCTCTAGAGAATTGATTAACAAACATTTACCAGCACACTATGGGTGATAAGTACCCATATTATAGCCTTTTCATAAATGAGGACACAGGCTCAGAGAAGTTAGGAAACTTCCCCAAAGCTATGCAGCTAGGTGGTGATGGAGTCCAAACTGAATCTCAAGTCTATCTGGCTCCAAAGCTCATACCTGCGACCCATATGTGACATATTAGTGGCTCAGAAGATCCCTGGCCCAGTGCCAGCTCAGACGACTTGGAACTCATCTTTAATCTTCTTTCTTTGAACTCCAGCCTCCTGCTCAGTACATTGGATGATTTAGATGGAAAAAGCACACAGTTAACAGCCGGTTTTATCCAGTTAATCTAGCCTACTGTGGCCATCTCTCACACGAATTCACACTACGTCATTTCAAAACCTTCCAAGAGGAAGAGAGATTCAATGTTGTTGACCTCAGCTAAAATTTTTCCAGCGTAACATACACATGCTGACATTCTCAGTATCTTCTGTTCTAGTTTAGTATCCTTCCTTTCACCATCCTGTACGTGCACCTTCATCTTTCAGGGCCCGACTCCCTCTCTTCTACCCTGGGAGACAATGTGTGTTTTGATTAGGACAGATGATAAATGCAAGATGATGCAAGGGTTTACAATACTTTAAAGACAGGTCTAACCCAAGTGAAGGATCTAAGTAGGAGCCATGTGATAGTATAAGGACATAAAATATTCTTGTTTGTCTAAAGTAGTAGCAAAATGCCTTTGTTCCCAGCGTATGTTCAAAAAACGTTTGTGGAACAAACAAATGGTTGGAAGACAAAAAAAAAAAAAATACAAAAAAAACTTGCGATAGCTACTGATTAAAAGTCATTCTTTAAATAAAATATTTCAAGGCTATTGCTATTATTTCAAGGATATTATTCCCCTGGCCGAGGCAACCACATTTTGCATTCAAATGCTTTGTTCTTGCTGTCATGGAAACATTGACGGAAATGAAGGAAAGAAGCCCGTATCCTGGAACCACCACCATCTCCATGGAGTGCTTCATCCCATTGTGCCTCCTCCCCTCTGAGATCTTGGAGGTTTCTCTAGTTAAAGAGGTCTCTAGAGAGGACCTACTGTGACAAGAGCCCAGCGAAAACTGCAATATTTCTGAGTGATAAGCAAGACAAGAATACAGACATAAAGATTTAGAGACATCACCCACCATGTTCGATCATTCATTTTCACTACTATTGACATTGCTTAACACATTTGCATATAACACATGATCAAATGTCTCCATTCAGGGTCCCAGTGCTTGGGAGCTCAGCCCCATGCCGGAGCAGATGAAAGGAGTCTTTAATTCTTGGAAGCTTCATTTGCTTCCTGATTCTTTATTCTCTGCCTCCTTTCTTCTTTATTGTGAATGTTCTGCTTCCCCTGATCTAATTTGATTTTCTTCTGTATTTCATCATCTTATTAGAACACCATGCATCCTTATTGTCTCAGAATGTACCTTTGCTTACCAGAGCACCCATTAAGTCAATCTGAGTATCTTTCCTTTTTAAGGACATCCTTAATAGTTCTTTTTTTCATGCATTATACACATTATTCATGTTCTTCGATTTTGCAACTATCCTGAAGCAAACCAAAGAAAACCAAAAAATCATCTGTATCTTCATTACTGAAAAAATTATAACTGCTAATAATCTAGAATATTCTATATTGATTCTGTATTTTTTCCTAACTCAGCATGTCTTTAGATCAAAGGTTTAAACCCGTGGTTCTCAACCGGGGGTAATTTTGCTTTCCTGATTCTCCCCTTCCCCCTGCCAGGGAATATCTGACAAAGTCTGGAGACAATTTTGGTTGCTACAACTTGGAGGGGGATGCTCTTGGCACCTGGTGGGTAGAGGCCATGGGTGCACAGAATGGCCCCCACAAAAAAGAGTTATCCAGCTGAAAATATCTATAGTGTCAAGATTGAGAAATCTTGGTCTAGACAAAGCCTAGTACATTCTAGGGTTTCCCAGAACACCAATTGTATTTCTGGTTCCTCTAGTCAAAATTGTGGTTTATTCCTGACTGTCTTCCTCTTGGAGCCCAGCAATTATCATCCACATGCAGAATTGTCAGGCAGTTAGTGAACACACACTAGTGAGTGAAGGACTTGCTTCTTCTCTGTCTCTGCTACAGTCCTATGTCCCTCTCCAGATCTGCGTGGAACCTACATGTTTTCATTTTCCCTCCCTTAAGTGCCCGCCCTCTCGCTCACTCGCTCTCGCTCTCTCTCTCATTCATTTTTGTACCCAAGTGCTCTGAATTGATCTTTCCCACCTTTTATTATGGACTTGGTTATTTATTCTTCACGTTCTTTGAAGGGTTTGGTCTTTATGACGAACCAACAAAAAGTAGTGGCATCACTAGAGAGGAACCCTAAGGGGACAGGAAAGGCTCCGAGAGCTGTGGGCTCCTAGGATAACAGAGGAGAAGGAGAAGGCAGTGAGACTGCTGGGAAAGTCAACGCAGGCTCCCCCGGCTAACAAAAATCCAGACATGTAACATGCATGGGTCCTAGGGCCCTGACACACACGTCAGGCACCTGGGTGTCAAAAAGACTTCTTCCCCTTCTCAAATGCCTAGAAGGACAAGCTCCACACTCCTGTATGATCTCCAAGAGCTTGAGGCATTATGGGACTTCCAGAGACATTATGCATATGGTAGAGCTTATTTTTGTAAAGGCCGTTTCCTTTTTAATGAAATATTTTTCTTCCATCTTGAATACAAACATTTTAAAGAGTTCTGGATGCTCCATAAACATTGGGTTTTATTGCACAGATGTTTGAGCCAAGCAAAGTCCTCTTCTGCCCTGTTCCGCTGTCCCACTACAAACATTCTGGGTACCCATGGGGTAAGTCTTCACCCAGAATTATGTCTCCAATAATAATGTGTTGAGTAAATAGAATGCGACTATCATGATGACTGACATTCATAGAATTTTATAGGCTGTAAAGCGTTTTTACCCGCTGTTGCTTGTTTCTCACAATCCTGTGAAGTGTATAGGGCACCTGATTTAACATAAGAATTGACATTCCTCTCTCTGCCACTTGGTATCTATTTGGCCTTTAGGCAAGCCACATAGCCTCTTTGAACTTGTTTTCTCATCTGTAAAATTAGGATAATTATTCCCTTTTTACTTGGTGCCAGTGAGATTCAAATAAGAAAATGTATTAGAGGGAAAGCTTTTTGTCAGCAATAAAGCATGTTGCAAACACAAGCAACTATTTTGAAGATGGGGGAACTGGAGCTTGAAAAGATTGGTAACTCTTTGAATGTTACCCACCTAATACGTCCTAGATGCAGATCTCTGATGTCGGCATACAGATAGTCCCTGACTTAACAATGGTTCAATTAATGACTTTTCAACCTGACAATGCGTTTATCAGGGTATTAAATTTATTTTCAACTTATGATGAGTTTATCAGGGCATAACCGCATTGTAAGTAAAGAAGCATCTGTATTGTGATACCACATTCAGTACTCATTCCGCTTGGTGTTTTCTAAAACTCCTTTCATTGCTCTACGTGTTCTTAAAACTTAGCAATTACATAATTTATATTCTACATTCTGCTTAGGTTTTAACACAATGTAATAGATGCCTGATGCAGTGATGGTCAGAAAGTCTGTAGATACTGAATAATACTCTGCCTGCCTGAGTGATTATTTTAACTTAATAATGGAATAGAACACATATTCCCACCACTTTTATAAGGTGATTCCATACCAAGAGGAAGCATTGCACAGTGGATACTAAGTGGAGTTCTGACATTAGACAATCCCAAGTTTAAAACTAAGCTCTGTCAATTATTAACCGCATGACCTTGAACAAGTTATATTAATGAACCTTTAGTTCTATATCTGTAAAATGAGGATAATGACATTTCATAAAATTGCTGTGAGAACTAAAAACATATTATAGGAAAAGACCTGAGCTCTAGGCCTGGCATATTTCATGCACTCAATAAATGTTACCTGTTTCTATTCTTTGGTGCTAAATTTCTCACCCAATGCCTTCTTTTCTGTGTTATTGAGCTAGTTTTATTTCAAGGCAATTTGAAATTGTGAAAGAAACATCCATCCCATGTGCTGAGAACAAAAATTTGTTCAGAGGACAGCAGGGAGAAGTAAGAGTGGAAGACAATTTTCTCTTGAGTCGGTGGCTCAAAGGGATTCATTTCTTTGCAACGAATTTTCTGAAAAAAACATGAATTTGATTTTCTTTTACAAGAGCTATAAGTAAATAAATGGAATTCTTCCTTCTAGTCTTGTTCAACATAGACATAGAACATATATATCAGTTACAGCATGCCCTGATTAAAAACACACTCGCCTCTAAGATAGAAAACATTTGTCTTATTCAAAAGCCAAGAGACAGATGAAAGTTCTTAATAAAGGAATAATTAATGGGGTTTGTTGAACGGGCCAAAAGACTTTTGGAAGAATGACTAAGAGTCTTATTTTTAACTACCAGTGGTGAAAAACAAGAACTAAAAAACTTACACCCCTGACTGACCTTAAGTAATTAAAAGGACCTCCTGCTTAATTTCTTTCTGTCACTAACTCCCAAGGGCGTCCACCTCCAAGCCCGCAAGGCAAGGGTAATTTTCTGTTAGAATCCATCTGGGGAAAAAAATGCTTTGTTGCTGGATTGTGTCTTCCCTGTCACAGTGTGGGGGCTTGTTTTCATGCCAGGTCTCAGCAAACAGATGAAAAGACAAGCATATTTTGGAAGAGCTGACACCCCCAGTTATCAAGCCGTAAGCTCTCTCCTCTACTGATCTTTGCACATCATGAGAATAAAGTCAGCCAATGACTCAAAATAAACTTTCCAGACACTCTTTTCTTATAACTCTCCCTGCTGTGGAGCTGTAGTCCTCAGCCACCTGACCTTGTTCAAAGCTTCCAATCAATTCCCCAGCTAAGTGCTGTCTTTCTGGAATTGAGAATGCTGTTGAAATTTCAAAGATTGACATTTTTGAACACCTGGGTGAGAACCTCCTGGTAAGATAAGACAGAGAAATAATGGAGTGGGATCATCAACATACTGAAAACCTTTAGCATTCAGCAGATGGATACACAATGATTTGAAAGGAATCATAGCTTAATACTTGTGGCCAATGTTCTTAGTGCTAATCCAAATATATGGCGCATTTTTTTCATTGTGATGTGCGCAGGTGAAATGAACCTTTTTCAGTCTCCAAAGATTTTATGCTTTTCTGCCTTCACAACCACAGATAGATGATCCTCAGTTGTGGTTGAGACATCTCCTTTTCAAGACAGAAAATCTTGAATGACAAAGTAAATGTTTGTGTAGTTTTGCTATGTCCCAAAAGTCTTAAAGAGAAGTATCTACTTTAGGAAGAAAAAACAGGGTAGGGCCCCAGGAATCTCAACTGCAAGAGAATCAAAGGAACCTCCTAATGGAAACAGTGGTCAGAAATTCAAGTTAGACACACACAAGTGTTAGGAGAAATTCTCTCCTGGCCGCATAGCATGTGGAACATCTTATTGCAGAGGAAGGGAAAGCAGGCCTGTACCAGCACCAAATGGGAAACTGGGAAAGCTGACCATGCAGCGAGAACATTTCCTTCCTGAAGGGAAAGCAGCACACACATATATAACCAAGACTGTGGGGAAAAGGAAAAACCAATGTAAGCAAAACTCAATGAGCAAGATGGAGTCCGCTCAAAGAGAATGCAGTGAGGCAGCACCTAGTGGTGAGGTGTGGGCCATTCTCAGCAGGTAAAATAAGCCCACTTAAGATGGGGCAAGGGAGCAGAATCCAGCCCCGCAGGAAAGGGCTGGTAAACATAAGAGGAGAAGACCATGACCCTTCGTCAACTCTCAGGCATTCAAAATGAGGCTGGGTTGCCCACAGGGGACCATGGGAGGACCGTGCACCAGGTAGCTGAGTCAAAGACCATTCAAGCACACTAGCCCACACCTGGTAGGGTGGATTTATCAGGCAGGTTTTAGCGTTCATATGGGCACCAAATTCCAAATTCATCATTAGCTCTATGGCACTGGGAATGCTAGAAATTAACGTTGGAAGAATGAAGGGAACTGAGCTAATCAGGTTAATTCTAGATAATATTTGTTGGAGAATGGTTTCCAGTTGCACCACCAGGCTTGGTTCTCATTGAGCCTGGTGCTGGGTAGGCTTGAATGAGCAGGTGCAGAATGCCTTGCTTTCACCATTCTCCCCACCCTCCTCTTTCCCCTTGAAGCCATCACCAGCTTAACACATGGTGGTGTGATTGTCATCATTTTTCACAATTCAGCTGAAGATTTTCCAGACAGGATGACAACTACAGCATCATCTATAAAATGGGCATAGCATATCTATTTCTCAAAATTGCTGTGAAGATTGCATGTGATAATTCATTTATAGTTTATAACTCTGGTGTCCAATACTGTGTACTCATAATATAGTAGTGATAATAATAATCACAGTGACCTATGTTATTGTGAAGCATAGCATCTTTCTTCTTTTCCACGCATAAATAAAACGTCCAAAGAAATATAGAAATATAGAGAACTCAGCACCAGCAATGAAAAAATAGAGAAAAACACAAACAGATAGATTTTTCTGCTCATTGTGTTGTAAACAACTAATTTACAAAATCCATTAGGGAGAAAGTGACACAATGCCTCAGGTCGTAGAAAGAATACACATTTGTAAAATGTCATGAATGCTCACTCATTTAAAGGAAAAGAAGCCCAAGGCAAATGAAAGCTGTGATTACAAGCCAGGAGCTTTCCGCTTAACATCACTTTCACCACTGCTGAACAATAGCCCATAATAGCCATTATTCCGGCAGATGTGAGGAGGACGTCAGCAGGTGATGAGGCTTCTGATGCAGTTGCTCCTAGAGGAGTCCATCCACAACCACACTGCACTCAAGCCCAGCTACACGGCACAATCCTTGAGGGCATTTAAGAAAAATTGATCCTTGGGTTCTTTTCTCCAGAGATTTTGATTTAATCGGTGCAATCAAGTTTGAGAATCACTGAATCTGAACTGTAGGCCAAGGTGAATTAAAACCTGGAAGCAGAAGACTGGCTCCTTACTCAACAGCTTCAATGTCATGGAAAAGGATCTCCGTGGTTCACCCATGATCTTGGTTTCCTCTCTGCCGCCTTGAGCAGCGGGGATTGTTGAATCACCGAATGCAGCCATCCACGGAGCAGGACGTGAGAGCATCTAACAGCCCAACAACCTGGCAAGGCACCAATCCAGCCACCCTGAATGTAGTCAGGTACCAAGCCGGGGACGGGCTCTTCTAAAGCAAAGACCCAGTGAGCAGAGCAAAGCTGGCAGAGCTCCTGAGAACAGTCTGTGTCATCAATGGAGTGAGAGAACAGTATATACAACAGGAGAGGAAAATAAGACTATTTTTTGAAAGGAGAAAAAGGCCCTATCAACAGTATCTATTTTGTGCTGTTAATAAAATTTCAAGGCAAGGAGAATTTTGTAAAACGTGTTGAACAGGAATAAAGGGCACTAAAAGTAGCAGATACAGCGGAGAAGCTTACGGAGCATGAAAGTGTGGAAATATCTAAGGAAAGGAAGGTGGTTCAATTTGGTAGGCGCACAGAGAGTGTGAGGGAATTGCAAGCAACAAGATTAGCAATGTCATTGAAGTAACTGGCATTCCAGGGGTAGAACATAACATTCAAAAACAGTGTCAGAAACAGAAGTTAAACATTTTTATTTCTCTTACCTATAAAATTTTTAACATAACTAATTCTAAACTTGCTATACAAACTAATTAGGATTATGAAAACAATCACCAAGTAAACACTGAGTTAGAAAAAAAGAATATGCTCTACTATATTTCCAATACTTTCTTATGCATAATTCCCAAAAGCAGCATATGGTTCTCCTCTGAATATTTACATGAAAAAGTAAAATCCTACCAAAAAATACATATCCCAAGCCAGCAAGAAAGAGAGAGAGAGAGAGAGAGAGAGAGAGAAAGGGGGTGGGAGGGAGATAAAGAGAGAAATCTAGAAACCAAGAAGCTATCTGAAGAATTTCTGGTTCTTGCTATATTTCACCCTCTTTTGAAAATTGGAAGAAATAATACTGTAGCATCCAAAGCTGTGTAGATGTATTTTCATTGCAGCTTCATTTGTTTTAACAGCAAAGCCAGAGCAAAGAGACCATAAACCTTGCCACACAGCCCAGATCTTTGGAGGGGTGTATAAATGGAACCATAAAAATTGCACTGAAAGCTGATACTTGGCAGCCAGTCAAGATCTCTCCATTTCTGAAATTAAATGGCATGGCTTCTCCAAGAATGGGAGATGAGGGGACAATCGAAAGGCTGCTGCATTATTCCTGCAACTGCAAGCCAGATGGTTTTAAAAGTCAAACGTTCCACACATGAGTAAGTCACTGCTCTAAATGAATTACTCTGGGCTCTGCAAAATGGAACCCGAGCCCTCCACGCCATTGAGATACGTTCTGCTGCACCGTCAATCTTAGGGTAAAATGCTTACCAGCTCATTCAACATCTTAACTAAAGAAAAATTATGGTGACAGAGGCCCTAAAGAGCATGTTTAGAAAAAGCGTAATGTAACCTTTGTTATGCTCAGGGAAAACAGAATCCCAAATCATGCGTGAAAAAATCTTTTCGTTCAGGGAGGTGGAGACCAATCGACAAGTACAGGTGCGTATAAAAGCCACTGCTCCCGGTAGCGTGAAAGCTATGGAAGCAACACAGGTGCACATGCTAGAGCCAAAGTCTACTTAGTGAAGATCGGGGCCGAGGAGACCCAGGCAATCCTGAGCATCTGATTAAAAGAATCTGGTTGTCACCACTACCGTCCCTGCTGTCCCTGCGCCTGAATCACTGCTTCCATACCTGCTGGGCAGGAGCCCCTGAGCTGACAAAGCCCTTGGCCTCTTGTGGAGCAAAGATCAATGGCCTTTGCTGTGTCACTTTTAGAGCTGTGTCATAGCTGCAAATGGCAAAGGATGAAGAGTTATAGGTCTTGGTATTGCATTCATAAAATAAATGCACACACACACACAGGGCCATTTTCCCTAGGAAACAGTCTGGGCACCTGAGTCTAAACGTTGTGGTCAGAGACCACCTCTTCCTGTGTTCCAGCAGGGCGGACACTGCCCTTCTCCAACAGAAGGGGGCAGTCTTGGCTCTTCAGAGTTTTCTACAGGACTCCTTTTCTTTAATGGTTCCAAAAGGTTTGCTATCTCTACCACGGCTGCCACAGTTAGCATTGTTATGGTCAGTGGAGACTGGGTCATGCTTTTCTCCTCCCTCTGATGACAGGGAGCAAGCTTTCTCAAAGCCAGCTCCAGTCCTCCCCACCCGGGAGCCAGGGCTAACAAGAAGTAGAAGATGCCCCACACCTCTGCCAGCCCCAAGGCCTGTCTCATGTCCCAGCCCGCTTTCAGGATGGTTGCTAGTGGGCATGTTCAGTTCCCTCTGGGGAAAACCCCCACCACCTACGTGGGGAGAGCCATGCCTCATGACATCAAAAATCAATCCCAAGATAACAAGACCCATGTTTCTAGGTGAGAGTTATCGGCTTATTGTGTCTTATTTATGATCAATTATTTATACTCCAGTAACTACATTTTGTCACACATCTCCCTGGAGGCATGTGAGAGAGCTTCCTATCCTCTAAATTTAACAAAGGTCCATCTACTGTCTGTTGTGAACAAGGCCCTCTGTGAGATGCTGGGAGACAGGGTTAGAGATCTGTATGAGAAGTATCTTTGCCCTCAAAGTCACATAATGTGGTAAGGAAGAAACTTATGCATGAAAAGACTTAAAATTAACAGAGTACAGTGTTATGGGAAGTAAAGGAAAACACAGGCAAAAATTCACCTTGCAAAAAAGGAAAACCAACTACTAAGTACTTCATACAAAGGCCTTTGGAAGTTAATAGCATCCCCAAAGTGCCTATGTCTCGTTTTTGGTTTTTTTATAGATCAGAAAGAAACTAAAAAGCTTTAATTTTTTTTTTTTCCTCCTTGGGGGTAGGGTTAGGTAGTGGGAGGAAATTTAGGAGGGAAGCTTTGAAAAGCCTTCATAAAAACGCCTTCAACAACTCTCCATGTACCAGTTGATGCCTCTTCTTTAATAAAATTTGATTTTAATATGCAGAGGGAATGCAGGTTAATTACACGGTCAAGTTTATGGAAATGGCAGATTGAGAGTTACACTTCGACTTGCTGCTAGGGTAAATTCCATCTGATCATTATCGAAAGAGAACAAACAGAGAATTCTCTTACGAGGTTGTAAAGGTCTTTCTTCTTCCGTTTCTCCGGGTCTTCTCCATCCTGTTCTTTCTCCTCTACTCTTTAAATTAACGCTAAATAAACATGCTTTGACAGTAATAGAAGACCTTACAGAGTCATTCCACTTCAAATATTTGAATAACTGTGATACAGATTCTGAGTTTTCCACTCACCTTGACTCGTTTGACCTTAACATATCACAGTGTAGGACACACATGAGAACTAGAAAGTTCCTGATTGTAAGGATGATTTTTGCTTCCTCCCCTATGGATCTGTCACACTCAAAGGGATCCTTACTGATTGGATTGGTACTTGATGAACAGTGCTTGGGGTTTGTTTTATAAAACGAAACCCCGGACTACAGCTACTCACTGTGGTTTGCCTTAATTGCAGCCAGTGGGATATGACGCCTCTCCATCTAAAATGGAAGCTTCTCAAAGGCTCCAGAACTTGCATTTATTTTGTGTTCTTTTCAATATGTGGAACAGCATGGGGCACAGTCATGGCAGACATTTACTAAACATATTTATTGGTTGAAATGTGTTCCAACAGAGCTGATTTTTTTAATACGAATAACATTTTGGAAGTTTAATTTTATTATATACTTTTAAAGGTATTTTATCTTCATGGGCGTGATTTTCTCTTAGCAGATCACAGCGTTTGCCTGTAACGTTTTTAAGCCACATTGTCATTCTTCAACATCTACTTTTTCTCTCTCCAAATATCTAATGATTTATGAACTAACGCAATTTCATTTTGAAAAAAAAAATTCTGTTTCTGTCCAAATCCTAGTCTTAAAACAAATGATGCTTTTAGAATATGAATAACCACTACGACTCCTGATTTATTTGTTAGCCTCTTAAGATTGTTATATATAACATTTTCTCAAAGAGTACAAGCTATAAGCCAACAAATCAATTCTACAAAGGCGAGAAAATTAATACGAGTGTAAGATGCCTCATGGATATAAGCTGTGAACTTTGGGGTCATCACTTGAATTCTCTGGATCCATTCAAACATCCTTCTTCCTTTCAGAAGAAGCTTTCTAGAAGCATGAGGCACAAGGGGGAATAGTATACAAAAAAATGAAATCGGAAGCTTCAAAACCTTAACACCTTCAAACTAATATCTCAAGATCTCCATTAGTACTCACGTGTCACAATCAGAGAATACAAGGGCAGCCAGCAGGTGGTGGAAATGCCAGGAAACAGAGGAAGGTCAATGTAAAACAGCTGGCCAGAGCCCTGTGGCATCAGCTCAGCAATCAAGTGCAAGAGTAATACGTGTGCTGTTTTTCCAGCCCAGAAACCACCAGACAGAAATGCCTGTTACACTGGAAGTAACTTGGAGAATGGAAGGTTGATGAAGACATAGGGATGTCATTAAAAAGTGAAAAAAGCCGGTAGGAATCTTCTTAGGTAAACTTCTCACTCTCGTTGAAAGCTTCAAGGGCAGACTAGCATGGGCCGTATGCACCTGCTCGGATTCAGGTGATTCATTCCTCGCTGATGCATTATGGCAAATCTAGGCCTGGCTTCCAGAGAGCAGGGAAGCGCTGACCTTCGATATTTAATTGTCTGCTGATATGACAACTCGATGACTTTGTCTAGTTTGGAAAATACAAAGAAATAGTTGTCTCAGATAACCATGTATGAGCCAGAATTTGGGGGACTCTAATCTTACACATGACTCTAACTCTGACAATTAATAAGATATTGAGCTACTGTATTTCACTTTACTAAAAAAATGGGGAGTATATTAATACTCTCACTCTCACCCCTATGCAAGCAGGTGTTTCCTTGCATATAAAGATCATTAGAACAAAGATTTCGACTTCAAGAAAAAAGACTTCCTATGTAAAAAAAATAAATAAATAAAATAAAAAGAGTCTTGAAGAGGTTTCTGTTACCAAATCCTAAAGATTCTAGGCCCTAGAAACCAAGACATTAAAAAGAGTATATATCAAAAAAAAAAAAAAAAGGGCCATTCTGGATAAAGTTATTTCTATTCATCTCCATTACTTTGAGAGTAATTTGTCAAAGACAGACTAACTACCAGAGGAGGAATCTTACCGAAAAATCTGGGTTCCCGAAAGCTGTAATATATTCATTTTACCTTAGCTTCCATTTGCCAAAACCATAAATCGCAGAATATCTCCATCAAAGCTAGTGCCAAATTGCAAGTGTCTCCTCTGGCTGTCATCTGGAAGATGGCTGCTGTTCAGCTTCCTATTATGTATGTGTAAAGAGGGGAATATTTTATGATGGAAGGCACTAAAAAAAAAAAAAAAGAGAGAAATAAGTTCTGAGATCTCTTGAGTTGACAGTTTGGATCCCTGTGCTACTCTTCCTTGGAATATGCGCGGGTCCCTGTCCCTACAATAGCAGAACCATCAACACCAGTGTGCCCAGGAGAGGATCATCTGCTCTGGAAATCACCATGAGCTAATATGAAGGCTCAAGGCTGAGACCTCCAAAACCTGGGCTCCGGTTGAGTTTTTTTCACCAAGTAGGCTTGTGACTTAGAGCTTGTCACTTCACATTCTAGCTAGATGATCCCAGGAATTTTTCTTTGCACATGGCTCTCAGATACCACAGAAACATACAAGCAAACTGTTGGGAGAGGTCTCAGAGCCCAATTCCAACCCACTTGTGCGTGATTGTCTTCTAAAACATTCTGGAAAAGATGGTCTGGGGGCTTGTGCTTGAAAGCCTCCATGCCAGAGAACTCAACCCCCAAAACCCAGCCCTGTTGCACTGTTCATTTGGTTTGGTCGTGAAGGAACTTTGTAAGAAGTAGAGCTGGTTACCAGAAAGTGCATGAGCTTGGTGTTAGCGAAACTTGGGTTTGGTTCCTAACCTTGAACTAATTATCTGTCCTCACTTTTGTCTACAAAACAGAAGGCTATTATCACCTTTTATGTTACAAGTTTGATAATAATTACATGGGCTAAGTGTTCAGTAAAGCACCCTTTCTCTTCAGTTTGCTCTAATTGAAGGCAGGATGACTTTGAGTGATGCTTGCGATAGCTAATTTGCAATAAATCTAGAGTTTTTGAAGTTTCCCCCAGGACACTAAAGATGCTGGCCATGGCCTTTTGGGAATACCAAAGTATGAGACAAAGCCATAGAACAAGAAGTCAGAGACTTCTCAACTGCTGCAAAATTGTTCAGCAACAAGCTCTTATTTCTAGTACATTTCTTCTACATCACCCACTCCCACCCCTGCATACAAATGTGAACAGTTACCTAATTTTTGTATCAGTAAAAGAATATGAGGACAACTTGAAATGATATTGTGGGGTTTGGAGCTTATAATATCTTAGAGAAAACTTGTCTCAGAGTCACCTGTGGCCTAGTCATTACCTAAGTCCCAGATAGGCCTATAAAGTCTACTCTGAGACTTCATTACAGTGGACACAAAAAGGTGTCAGTTCTCCTAACTCCAATTCTTGGGAACTGTCTTTATGTTCTTTTTAATTTTTGACCAAATGGATTCATTCACATGGTTTGAAAAATCAAATCACGTAGAGGGATGAAAATAAAAAAACAAACTCCCTAAGCTCTAGTTTTCCTTACCAGGGTAACTCTAACTTTTAAAACTATTTCTAAAATCATAGTTCTGACGATTATCATCACCCTTTAAATAATTTTCTATTCCACTATATTTCTTGATTCATTAATTTTCAATGGCATCTATAGACTTCCTATTCTGACATGAGATTTAATTCTCTCATATCATCCCAGCCCTTCCCTACCACCCCTGCCAGTATGAGTCCTTGCCTACTTTTAATTTTTCTTTCAATTTGTTTTGTAACGTTAAAGAAATGCCCACCATTATATTTCTTTTTATAATGACTATAGGAAATATCACTTGTCTTTTAAATTGGCAAGGTCGATAATATTTCCTTTCCTTTCGGAGGCCATAACTGTCTCCTGCGTTTTATCTATAGTTTGAGCATAAAAGCAGAAAGTGAATCATGTTTTGTTTGTTTTTCCTCTGCCAGCTACCATCCATTGCAGAGCTAAGTAGTTGTTGATGATTGGTTTTGCTTTCTCATGTAGCTTTTGGATTTTTGTGAAGCTTCTAATTGGCTTCTTATTTCCTCATGTTGCCCGTAATACATTTTTAAGTAGTTCTGCCTTCTCAGGCATAATATCAAATCTAGGAAATATCATTTTTGCTAGATGCCTCCCTCCTAAAGCCTCCGTTCTGTTCCTTTCGTCTCACTGCTGTCCCCAGGTCTGCTGTAAAGCTGCACCCTAGAACTCCTGCTTTTCCGGGTCATTCTGGGACCACCTCTTTGCTGTCCACGTCTTCCACATTCTTGAGCACGCTCCTCATTTTGCTAAATCAAATTCTCAAGTAACGTCCTAAGAAAATTTGTCTGGGATGTAAAACCTTAGTTTCTGTAAATGTCTTTATCCTTTATTCGTTCAGACTGTTTGGCTCGACCTAAAAATAAACATCTTTGAACATAATTTTCCCTCAGACTTTTTGAAACCACGTCTCCGTTTCCTTTTAAGCATCTCGTATTGTGGATATGAACTTAATGTTAGTTGGATTCTCATTTCGTTGTATGTGACCTGGTTTTGCTTTCTGGAATCTCATAGAACCTTTCATTGACTTTGGCATTCTACAAGTTGACGTCATTTATCTAGATTTAGGAGTTTTTGCAATTTATTGTGCTATATACGCCCCACTGGGCTCTTTCAATCTGAAGGCACTTATCCTTTAGCTCTTAAAATTTCTCTTTTAGTATTTTTTCGGTAATGTCCTTCTATCTGTTTTCTTTGTATCTCCTCTTAGTCAAATGTTTACTTCCTATGTCTCTCATAGTTATCTTTTCTACTTGTCTTTTTTCGCTAGCTAGTAAAATTTTCCTCAAACTTACATTCCAACTGTATAACTGAAATTTATATATTTTTACTAATATTTTTAATTTCCAAATACTAACTCTTATCCTCTAACTTACTAATGTTTCAAGGCTCTTCTAATCTTATTTGCAAAGATAATATTTTCTTAAATCTCTACGAGCGCACTAAGTTATTTTACAGATCGTTTCTATACCCTGAGTAATTTTTAGTGGGGTCATTTTCCTATCAGTTTTTCTTCACTTTTTTATTGCAATATTGCAAACTTGCCTCATGCTGATTGATTGATCTGTGTATGCAGGCAAAGAATCCATCATCAGGCTTCGCTTTAGAGTCAAGGGACAGGTGGCTGGGGAACTTCTAAGTGCCAGAATGCAAAAGTCTTCATTAAGTAGGGCCATGATTCCGATGGACTTCCCTGATTGTTGCAAGATAGGCTATTCAATTTCTTCAGACCAAAACCTTCCTTTCTTAGCTTCTAGTTTTGCATAGGGAATAAATACTTGGATGTCTAATATGCTGCACATGAAATGGGGAAGCAGTGAGGAAAAACAATTGTTTTATATGAAGATATCCAGATATGTAATCTTACGTAAGTCCAACATCTCATTCTTGCCCTTGCTCATACCTGATATATTTAGATCCAGAGGCTCTCTCTAGAGCAGTGATTCTCAACTTTTACTCTACATTAGAATCACCTGGAGGGCTTATTAAAATACAGATTACCGGGGCTCATCCACAGAGTTTCTGATTCAGTAAAACTGGGGTAGGGCCTGAGAGTAGTCCTAGCAAGTACTCAGGTGACAATGATGGTGCTGATCTAGGAAGCTCACTTCTCCAGTTCTGCAAGGGAAATCTGCTCCTACATCAGCTGACCCCATATGTGATCAACCTGACTTGCTGAGCCAGAGGCATACACTTATATTTCGATGCATCAGTATGTTCCTGGCACTGACATGTCTTTCTTCTAGCTCGTTCCCATATGTGTCCATAACTCTTAAGTTAAATTTTTAAAAAATTCATTTTAGTTATAAAAGTTTTAGATGTCTGACAGTATAGAAAAGGAGATAGTTGAGAAATAGAAGATATTTAAGTAACTCAAAAATAGAATGTAGTGTAAATGGGCCAGCTGTTTACCAAGACCAATTTCTCTTCTTTTGGAACACCTGGAAAATCTACATGTTATTGGTTCTGGATGATGGGCTGTGAATGGAAATGATGTGTGCCATCTCTGGGCCAATGTGGTTATGAACTAGATGCACCTTCTTTATTTCTCCTCCCAACTGCCAGCTTAGTGCACAGTCCTCTGAGGCCCTAGAGGAGGGTCAGAGTCGCAAGATGGGAGGAGACTGGGTCCTCGAATGACCGACCTCAAGGAAGAACATCAATCAGAAACAATTTTATCGGACTGCTTGCTATGTGCTAGGCCACTGAAATCTTAGACTTTACATCAAACTGCTTTACCTTAATTAATAAATTAAGTGAAAAAAAGATCCTTCTTGAGTCAATAAATATGTTTGGGATAAATTAACTTTGCATTGGGTATAGTTTGCAGGACTTCTCTTTTATGAAACCTACAGATCTACATAGACTTTCACTACAGCAGTGTATTAAATCATTTTTAGCTGACATATTGCTTAAAATCTATTCTTATAAATCTAAAGAAAATGTTCTTGTTTCATCTTTACTTTAATAAATAAAATCTAACATTTAATTATAATGAGTCGAATGAAATAATAAATAGAAAAGTGCTTTCCAAAAATGATGCTTTCACCATTCAAGTGCCGCATAATAATTAACTTTTCTGAGTAGCAAGGGTGAATTAGTGACAATTCTAAATTGTTCTTTGTATTGATTTGTTAATTGATCTTGTAAATTTTAGATTCTTTCCCAGCAGGCATCCAATTCAAAGCTATTGGAGGTCTTAAATTAGCTTACTCAGCTCAATTCATAAGTTAGTTCTACTGCATTGTTGTAAGAAGTCTAATTTTTGTATTACTCAACTTTTAAAACACTAGAAGTTTTAATTAAACATCATCAGTGCTTTTAACCTTTGGAAACTCTGAGGATCCAACTGCAGTATGTCATAAGTCATCAAACATGACTGAGAACCCTGAAGGCCAAATGAAGCTAATCAGGCATATTCCCATTTTGATAATTGAATCACTGGCTTCATTCCACATATCTAGACTTGCCTCTCAAAAGCGTGAGTTGTTATCCTCTAGCCCTAAGCTTCAATATTAAGATCTTCCCTACAAAGAACTAGGAAGAGAGAAAGAGAATTTGAGAGCCCTTCAGTTCTTCAATAAGGTGTTCAATAGGGCATTTATAAAAATCTCAGGTTTCTACATTCCACCTCACAAATACATATTAAGCACATATTACATATCACATTATACTTGATAATAATATTATTATATTCAAAAATAGTTAACAGCAATAGGTAACAAATTATGCTGAAATGATATAACCAAGTTCTATTAGAGTCTGGAGGAAGCAAAGATCACTTCTACTTTCAGTTTTCTCAAGACCTTTCTTGAAAGGATGAGATTTCAGCTAAACTCAAAGACCAATGGTATTTCAACAGGCAGTCAGAAGCAGGAAGTATATTTCAGGGGAATAGAATATGACCATAGAAAGCCCAAAGAAGTTTAAGAGCCATTGAGAGGTCAATGTGAATTGAGTGTGAGATTCAGGAGTAGGAGAATGGGGAAAAAGAATAGAAAAGATATTCGAAATTCCAAGCTAATCTGGAATGTCATGAGCTTTGAAGACAGGCATCCTTGGGTCTGGTTTCTACTCCTACAGCATCAAGCTACATGACCTTGAGCAATTATTTAATCCCTCGGAGCCTCCCTTCTGCATTGATAAAATGGGGATGATCAACCTAAATTGCTGGTCTGTGAATGGCTGAATGTGAAGGTGAAATAAAGTAATACATGTAAAACCCCTAACAAAATGCTACTTCAACAGCGTGAGTACTTTCTTCCTCTAATACTTCTATTATTCATTTTAATAAGTAATGTATTGGTATCAATATATATGCTTTCTGATCAAAGTTATGATCCGGTATTATGAGCTAAGAGAAATGCCCAGGGCCAACCAGTCAGTTCCTTTGGGCAGTTGAGGATAAAAAAGATAAAGAATTCTGTATTAAAATATTTATTCAGCTCAAAGCACATGTGAGCCAAACTCTCATCTCTATCTCTAGAAAGAACTGGACAAAAAACAATAAATCCTATTCCCATTTGATACCCAAGCCTTAAAGATAAGAGCTATATAATTCAAGAGAAATAACTTATAGAGAAACATTAGAAAACCTGCTACAAATTAGCTGCATAATTTTCTAGATTGCAATTTTTTCATCAAAAAGACAAAATAAATAAATTTGCCCTACCTAGCTTCCATGATTATAAGAACTAAAATATTATAACATTAAGTGAAAAATGCCTTGAAAGTTACATATACTATATTGAAAAACCAACTGGTCCATTGAGTCACAATCTATGGTACTGAACATTCACTCAGAGCCGTTCTATACAGCCAGTGTTAGAGGTAGCCCTCTTCACACTGTACTTCCAACAATTTACGTGGACACACTGCTCAGAATCTTTTTTGGCATCACACAGTAGCTCCAGACATATGTCTCTGCGATAGACACAATCTCTTTCACATAGTTTCTTTGTGAAAGTTCAGAAATCTGTTCACCTCCATTAACAGGCTGTAGGACAGCATTTGCAGGTTTGTCTAGTCACCAAGATCACACGGAAAGCAAAGTAATATAACGGGCAACACACAGTCTTTCGAGTTAAGCAGCATGATTTGTGATCTCTGACCAACTGTGTGTCATTGAGCAAGTTATTAAACTTCTCTGAGGACATCTGTGTGAAAGGGGAAAATATTTTTCTTATGAGCTAGCAACTAATGAGTTTTAAATCTTTTATTCCTTCTCCCTTCCCTAGTATATAAACTGAAAACTCAGTTCTACTTTACAACTTCAGAGTCCTGTTATTAATGCTAATTTATAAGCCCTAGGCTGCTTCCAACAGTGTTATCCATCACTGTGTTAGGGTGCTGTGGATGAAGGAGGAAGAAGAGGAGGAAAAAGGAAAAGGAAGGGAAGGCTAAGAAGAAAGCTGACAACAAAGCACATTACTAGAGTAACGTGGAATTGGACTCCACTGTTGTCGAGAATCTCAATCCTGTACATTTTTATATAATCCCAGGGCTATGTATGCTTCCTAGTATCCAGTCCAAAGTGAATCAGATCTAAAACTCAGAACCGACAGCTGTTGCTAACATTGTTATATCACTTTTTATTTTTATCTCACTAACCACTCCTAAGTCGGATAAAGCGAACGCATCCGAAGTGTAAGTAGGTGTCTATGCTGACTTTCGCACTGAATTTATAAAGACTTCAAGCATGAATTTCAATTGACGTTCCGTGGACTTTTGCCCTTTCTTCGGTGTTTTAGAACTGAGGTTAACTTACTCATGAGTAATGAGATAATGTCAGGAGGAAACACTTTGCCTTTCAGATGATTAAGGTAAAATATCTGCCTCATCCTGACAAAAATTGCTTTGGCCAATATAAAAAGTTTAAAAGGCTTACATGATGAAGTACCATCTTGTGCCTTTGGCAAAAGCACCAGTTAGATTTTTCCACCAAATAAGTTTTAACCAAATATTGCCTTATCGTAGTCATTAAAATGTCATATTATCACTGTATTTATATATCAAATAATAGCTCACAATATATTATCAAATAATCTATTATGTATTATGTATGATACATATAGTAAGTACTATCTTCAGCTATAATCAAATTATCATAAATCTAACCAGTCTATGGGGTCTTACTCCACCTCAATGATGAAGTCATAGGGTCCAAACCCCAGTGTTTTGAACAATGTCATCCTGTTGCACATTGTTGTGTACGTTTTTAAGTGGAGGTCCTTTTCTCTCTTTTAAAAAGAAAACGAACCAGTGAAGGTCACTGTGATATTTTGGGAGAACTGGGGAGTTTATCACTGGGGAGCATTAAAATGGAGATTAAATGGATCTCCTTGCAGCTGTGCTCCTCAACCAGTGTCTGGCTCTGAGCTGTTGCTTGACCCTTCGACAGGCTCCTGCAGTTGCACCAGACAATCTTTTTCTGACATCACTACATTTCCCAAGGTTGGAGCTATTGACTCACAAACAAAACCATGTTTTTAATTCACGATGCAGTCACCATTATGCCGAGACAATCCTAGACCAGTCCCTTTTCTGAACTCTTTCTCCTCCTAGTGTCTCATGAAACCTTTCCACAATCTTCACCATCTCAGCTCTGCATCACCCACACAGATTGGCATTAAGATCACCCTGACCACAATTCCACAAGAATAAGAAATGATATACAGATTTGGAGATTCAAAACTAAACAGGGGTGAGAAGCTACTATACCCTTCCATCCCTGAAGCTCTGTCACCACTGCACCACCCCACCCAGTAGCATGCCATCCCTGAGCTGAGTTGCTGCTACACCCTACGCCTAGTGCAAAGCTACCACAGAACTTCTCTGTCCCCCCCACCCATTCCAGTCGCTGTTGAACCCCATCCCACAGGGCCCGGCTGAAGTGGTACCCCACCCCTCAGGGATCTCAGGCCTCCTGCACACCAAAGCAGTCAGCCTACATGCTCATGCCACAGGTAAGACAGCACCCTGCCCTCCAAGGCTCTGAGCCTCTGGCACGCTGGAGCAGTAGCACCCCTCAGTACCACAGCTGACACTGCGTACCACGCCCCAGGGATCAGAGGCTCTGCCACTCCATGTAGCTGCTATCTGGGGGCTCAGTAAGTGTGTTATCTCATATCTCAGGGTATAAGAGCTTTTGCTGAGCTGTGCCACCCCACCCTCCAGGCTGAATAGTGCCCTGCCTACCTAGAACTGGACTAGCCCGCCATGGTCCAAGCTGTTGAGGCACCCTGCCTTCCTGGGCATGGAGTCATTGTTGCGTTGCTTCTCTTGCCCCAGGGCCCAAACAACAGCGACGTTTTACCATTCTTGTTTGCTTGCTGCTGCTGTGCCCAGCCTCACACAGCCTGGGCTACTGCCATGCCCCCATCCCAGAGTCAGAGCCACTATGGTGTGGCACCTCATCCACTCGTAATTCATATTATGAGGTTTGAAGAAGGTGAAGAGACAGCAAAAGGGACAGAAAGTTTATCTGATGAAATAATTGCTGAAAACTTCCCAAGTCTTGGGAGAGACATGAACGTGTAGGTCCATGAAGCTCAAAATTTCCCAAACGGATACAACCCAAAGAGATCCTCTCCAAGACACAAATAATCAAAACTGTCAAAAGTCAAAGACAAAAAGAGAATTTTAAAAGCAGCAAGAGAAAAATGTCAAGTCACATATGAAAGAATCTCCATTAGACTATCAGCAGATTTCTCAGCAGAAACCTTGCAGGCCAGGAGAGGATGGGATGATATAGTCAAAGTGCTGAAAGGAAAAAAAAAAAACAAACTGTCATCCAAGAATACTATACCCAAAAAATCTGTCCTTTGGAAATGAATGAGAAATAATGTTCCAGACAAAACCTGAAGGAATTTATCACCACTGTAAGTGTCAGGTCATGTCTGTGCAATGTTCTTCAAGTGTTCCACAGACTTAAAGATTTTCTGTCCACTTGTTATATCAACTACTTAGAGATGAGTGGTAAAATCCAACCATAATTGTGGATTCATCTATTTTGCTTTCAGTATTGTCAGATTTTGTTTCATCTCTTTGAAGCTCTTATTAGTAGCATACACATTTAGAATCATTATATCTTATTGATTAATCAAATGTTGCATCTCATAATATTTCTTGCTCTGAATCTATACTGTCTGAATGACTGTATTCACTCCAGCTTTCTTTGTATTAGTGTGGGCATGACATGCTTTCATTTGCACCTTACTGGTATCATTATAAATGAGTTTCTTATAGAGAATCTATATTCGAGTCTTGCTTTTTCTACTCAATTTCATAAACTCTGTCTTTTGATTTAAGTGTTTACATCATTTGTATTTAATGCAGTTATTCATATATTTGGGTAAAAATCCATCAAACTTTTACTCATTTCCATGCATTTCATTTACTCTTTTTCTTCCTTTCCCTGTCTCCTTTTGGATTTAATGAGTGTTTTTGGTATGTTTCTTTTTATCTCCTTTACCAGTTTATTACCTATTCCACTGTGCTTCTTTTCAAAGGTTGCTCTGCTTCTTTAATTTATCATTGCCTATCTTCAGCTAATTTTACATTGCTTCACATGTAAAGTAATAACCTTACAACAAAGTATTTTCTACTCACCTGTCTTTTTTTATTGTCATATATTTTACTTCTATATCTGTTACAACTTTTATAATAATTGCTATAATATAATTTATACCTTAACTGTCAATTTCATTTCTATACTATAAAAGCAATAAAAATATATTTACATTTTCTAGCTTGTTCAGGATTTGCAGTGGGGTGTTCATTCCTTTCTGTGGATCTGAGTTTCCATCTGGTTTCAGATTCTGTCATTCTGAAAAACTTCTTGTAGTATTTTTGGCGCCAATCTGCCAGCATTAAATTCTCTCAGTTTTTGTCTGAAAAAGTCTTTATTTTACCTCCATTTTTAGAGAATATCTCTACTTACTGTACAGCTTTAAGTTGACAGGTTTTCTTTTGGTGCTAAAGTCTGATTGTCTCCTGGCTTGCATTGTTTCTGACAAGAAATCCATATTAATTTTTATTTTCACTACCCTGAATGTGATGTGGTGTAATGTAATATAATGTAATGTAAAAATGTTTCACTGGCTGTTTTTCAGATTTTTGTTTTATCACTGGTTTTCAGAAGTTTGATTATAATGCACCTTGAGGTGGTTATTTTTTTATGATTATCCTACTTAGGATTCCTCGAGATTTGTCTATTTGTAGGTGATATTTTTCATCCCATCTGAAAAAATTTCAGCTGCTCCTTCTAATATTTTTTTCTGCTCCTACTCTTGTCTCAGTTCTTCTCCTTCTAAGACTGTAATTACATGGGTGATGCACAGTTTAAATTTTTTCATAGGTCAATGAGTCTCTTACGTTTTTTCAGCCTTTTATTAAGTTTCAGTTACGGTAATTTTTATCATAATATCTTTAAAGTCTCTGTTTTTTTTTTTCTTTTTCAGTGCCTCATCTGCTAATAAGCCAACCCAGTGAAGTTTTAATTTCAGACATTACATTCTCAACTCTAGAAATTATTTTTATATCTGTTCTCTCCTTATGTTTGTTTTCCTTTCAATCCTTGAATATATTTATTATAGGTGTTTTAAAGTCCTTTTTCAGCTAATCCTATCATTTCGGTTAATTCTTGGTCTATTTTTATTGCCTACTTTTTCTCCTGGTTGTTGGCACAATTCTTGCTTCTTTGCATATCAAGTATCTTTTTTTTTTTGGATGCTGGACTTTGTAAATGTCACTTTATTGAGCATCTGTATTTCATTTTCTCTATTTAAAAGCTGTCAGTTTTTGGCATCCAGTTAAGGTAGATGCAACCTGCTCAATCCTTTTGAGATTTTCATAAGAGGTTTTTTTCCTTATTATTGATTCAGAGTTTATTATTACCTTTACTTATGCAGTAATACCTTTCTTAGGCATTGAAATTCTGCCATCACCCTATTTTCCCATTATAATTGACCAGCAAAATCTATTTATACTTCCATTTCTAACATCTGACTGGTTACATATCACAAGATCTTATGCACAACCACAAATTTAACATATCATCCAGATATAGTGTTCCTCCAAATCACCTTTACTCTCCTGTCTTCTTGCCATTTGACACCATCTAACTCAAAATCCAGTTCTACTTCTGTGCAAAGCTCTAAGACTCAGGAGGCAGAGAAGGAATCTGGTGAGCAAAAGCACGTTCACTTTCCATATCCTGCTGTTCTTTTTTCTTTCCTATCTATCAGAGCCCACACTTTGTTTCCCCTCCCCAGGTCTGTCAAGGACATAGACCTGGTTGTGGCATAGGGAATTCTTAGCAAAGTTCTCATAGATGTTTGCCTATAAGATTACTTAATTGAATGCTTGGCTAAGAAGGATTAGAACACATAACAAAACATCTTGATGTGGTGAACAAGAGGGAAATCTTGGGGTGTGCAACCATAGAGAAGATGCCCTAGTCCAGGGCTCCAGGCAGCTGCATGTAGCTCAGACACACTGGGTTCCTGCAACCAGGGGTGAGAACTGCAGGGCAGCTGCAGGAACTTGAGTGCTGAGGATTAGGCTCCTGGGAGTTTTCCATTCCCTGCATTAGATTTGTTTTGTTTTGCAGAGGCAAACAGATAGCAGCATCTAAAATGCCAAGCTCTCTGAAATTTAGTCTTTGTAATTAATCTTCTAAAGCGGCAGGGTCTATACTTTATAGACTGATCCTCTACGCACATACCTTCAAATTTAGAACCTGATACAATATACGATATTAAATTTATACAATATGCAATATTGTACCCATATGAGAGTGAATGAGAAACATGACAAGGATGCTTTTGAGCACATGGAGGTCATCTTGCTCTGAGTATTGTAGACAATATAGATCCAAGATGTAACAGTGACAGACATCAGGAGAAAGATTCATGCCTGTATATTAATACAAGAAGAGATTTCCAATAAAGACATCTCCAGCCTGTGACGATTCCTCTTTCATTAGACATCACTAATCCATCGTCACTGATACATTTGTGTTTATGTAACTGAATTGGTATAAATAATTCAGAGCAATATTAACTCTGGATTTTCCTCGGAAGTCAGATGGATGGTGTTTAGGGCAGATGGGTTCTCCTTGGAAGTCACCTTGGATGGTGTTTGGGGCATGACTGTCTTAACTGGAGAATATTTTGATGTGGTATTTCTTGTGGGTTTTTTAAAGCATAATTCTCTCAGGTTCAATTCGCGAAGGGTTGGAAAAGCCTCTCTCAGAGTCAGAAATCATTTTAGAAGTACAGTAATTCCAATGCAGGAAATAAAGATGGATCTCCTTATATTTCCAGTGAAAAATAAGGTACCTTCCCCAGAAAGGAAGGCAAACTTGGTCCTTGTGGAGGGGACAGGAATCTCTGCAAGCCAGGAAGCAAGGAAGTGGGAGGAAGAGGGGGCTTTCACAGGAGGCTGTGAAAGGGATAAGACAATGGTGAGGCGGAGGGACACCATTAGCCCAGCTTTCAGGAGGAGTCTTAGCTTTTATCCAAGGCTCCCTGTTTGGAGATCTGTCCTCTCATTTATTCAGTAATGACCTTGGAGCCTCTGGAGAGGAGAATGCTGGCCAGCCAGGGCCACAGTCTGTGAAAACTGCATTCACCAAGCCCCAGAACATGAAAGAACAATCAAATCCATCTGTAATACATGTGTTCTTAGAATGTGAAATATTCTTTCTGCAGGCGTCATGGAACATACTCCTCAGTCCCTAGTAAAAGTCCTCTAAGGATCCAAGAGAGATCAGCTGCCTGGCCCAATTTACCCGTGATCCACATGAAGCGGTATTAGAGACCCCAAACCTCCCCAGATCCCTCCCAGAAGGAGGCTCCTGTGACAAGGTGTCCTGCTCATTTCCTCCCCCTGAGCAAATTGCTATGGGCCGTTGCCCTTTAAGGAAGCCGTCCTCAACCATAAACTTCCCCTGGGAGACGGCAGAGGAGCCGGAAGCCGGAAGCCGGGAAGCAAAGGATGCTGAGTACAAATTGCATTCGCAGGCAGAAGGGGGAGGGGAGCTCACCTGGGATTCCAGCTCCCAGCGACCAGCTCCGCTGACCTTTGCTGCTCCCCCTTACTCTCTGCTGACCTTTTTTAGCTTTGCTCCTGTTACGCAGCAACGCACATTGTATGGGGTGTGAGCTAACCCATCAATAACCAATGCATACCATCCCCCAAATCTCCTTAGAATTTTTAAAAAGGAAGAAGACACAGGAACAAGTTGGTGTTTAGTCACCTTCCTTATTTTCTCATGAAAAAATCAAGTTAGGAGCAGCTGCAGAGAACTCCTTCCCTGAATTGCAAATAAGCTCGGAGTCCATGTGAATGTATCTTCCCCAACGCGAGGGACCCATCTGTTCGCCGACCCCTGTGAAGGGCAGTTCTCCTGGGCCACCTATCTGGGGGACACAGGGGAGCAGGTGACCGTTCTCTTTGAGAGCAGAAAAACTCAGCAGGGAGGGCAAGGCAGCTTCCCCAAACCCTTCATCTCTGTGGGCAGGCTGCCCAATTGCTACATCGAGTCTCCACTTTCAGGAAGAAGAAAAAAGGGAGAAAAAAAATCTTACTTTTGGAAATCTAAAAGCTTGTACAAACTCATCTTAGAATTTGCTTCAGGCAAATTCCACAGGAGTTTCTAGCAGATTGGTGGGGAGGCAGACAATTGGACACTTAGGAAAAAAAATTCCACTCGGGCCCCCTGACTCCCAATAGCAGCAGTTCTCCCAATTTTAAATTTTAAACTTCTGGAGGAGAAAGTGCTTTCTTTCAGCCCTAGAAACGCCACTGAGCACACCCACCTTGCATAGACTCCAAGACCATCACCAACACCACCCAAATAACTCGGTAGGGTGACTTGGAGGCTGGAGCCAAAGATGAGCTTCCTGTGTATTTTTAAAAATTAAATAAGCTGTATGAATTATTCATTTTTTACCCCCCACCAAAGAGTATGAATCCGATTATATTTTAAACATTACTACTTCCCCAATCCAATAATCAATTTTCTTCCACAAAGCTCTTTGCGATAATCTCAGTGGGAGGAAAGCTCTACTCTGAATTACTATCCCATTTATGATTATTCCTGCTATGTGGTGTGTTGCATGGATTGCCTTATAGCTATTTATGAGCCGGTGGTGCCTGAGAAACCACCCAGGAGACAGGAATAAGCACCGCAGCCCCTGAACCCTCATTCATCTTGGTCAGACTAATGCTAGGAGACGGGATCGGTTCAACCCCTCTCTGACTATCTCAGGCGACCAATGGGGCATAACTCAGAGACACTGAATGCAAGCTTGTCAGGAGCTGGGCTGCTGAATTCAAATCTAATCTAAAAGCATCAAGGGGTGGAAATGGCATTTGTCTTAATCAGTGCGAAAGGTTAATGTGCAGACGCGGTTAGCCCCATAGAAATGAGAAAGGACGTTTTGTTTTTCTTCCTGGCTTCTTTGCTATGAAAAAAAAAATTTTTTTTTATCTTCAGAAGCCAAGAAGAGATAATTAAAAAGCAAATGTCAGTCTGCTTCCAAAGCAACCATTTTCTGTTCCCAACCACATGCCTTTGCTCTTCCTGCAGTGTCCTTGGCAGGGGGACCGCCTGAGAGAGGAGCAGGAGGAGATAATGCTGACTCAGAACTGGGCTGCGGTTGCCTGAACTGCATCCTCCCTCCCTGCTCTTATGAATCCTCACTGCCCATTCGCTGGGTTGGACGATGCCAGGTTACCCAGTACCGACCAAAGTGTGGGTGCCTAGCCCACCTTCTCTCTTGCTGCAGTTCCAAAGCAGTTAAAAATATGCACGGAAGCTTCTAGAAGGCAAAAGGCAGAGAGAATATCAAGCTGCTCTGATGGCTTGATTTGTGAGCCCAGAGCAGCCACGAGCAGGAGCATGGTTCCAGCATCTCCGTGGAAGGAAAAGAACCGCCTGTGTCAGCTCTGTAGAAATATTGGAACAAAAGGGCCGAATGGCTGGTCTGCAGTACGAACCCCCAAGAGGGACTTTTTTTTCCCCACCTTCCTGCAGGGGACATACATCAGAGGCAGCAGGCACGGGGAAAAGGGTGAGACGAGGTGTACCAGCTGGTCAGAGGTGGGGCGAGGACCCAGCCCAGCAGAGCTGCGTACAAAGTCAGCAGTCCTCCCTGTATCCAGGCAGCAGCATCTGCGAAACTGAGCTGTGGCTATTTATTGTTTCACTGTCCCACATGAAAGTAATCCCTTATGTGGGTTTTCCTTTTTTAAAAATTATTAGTATAATGTTTATCACCATAGAACTCAGGCAAGCACTAACCCAATCCTTTTTAGAAAAGAAAAGACAAAGACACAGGGAAACAATCACAGTGCTGAGAAAGCAGGCCAGTGTTCTAGATCTATCTCTTCTGCCATCTTCCCACATAATCGAAAGGAACCACATCCCTTCTCTGCATCTTAATCCGGAGGCAGATATTATTGGTTGCCAAGAGCTGTATCTGTCCCTCCACATATTTCATGCTGGCAGAACTCAAATTCTGTTTGGCTAGTCAGCCACCCCTGAGATCAAGGAAGATGACTCCGTCCCAACAGGGGATGAATATGGATTATGGTTCTCCCAATCCCCTCTCTGCCATTAGCAGAAGCATGGATATGTTAAGTAATCTGGCAAATGAGATCTAAGACTACCACAGACCTCTGAGGATATTGTCCTCACTATTTAGAAGGAACACAGATGAGGACTTGCCCCCTCTCTGCATTCGGATCTTCTCTATGAGGATGTAATTCGTGTTTAGAGCAGTGGCAGCCATGCTGTGACCATGAGGATAAGTGGCATCCACATACCAAGGATGGCAGAGCAGGACAGTGGAAAGAACCTGTGAGTTTAAGCACATGGTTGCACTACAGAATTCACCCTGGAAAGGTAAAATAATTAACCCTTTACGGCTAAGCCACTCTTAGTTGGGTATTCTGTACCATGCAGCTAAAATGATCCTTGAACCCAGCAACTCCAGTTCCCTCCCTCCAGTTACCTCCACATCCCTTTTCTGCCCTCTCCTGCCCTGACCAGTTGAGCAGCAGCAGCGACACCAAGGAAGGAGGGACTGCATCAACCAGTCCCTGTGCCTACTGTGTTCTCACTCTATGCCGGCTTGTTGTTGGGGGCAAAATAGGAACTTGTGAAAGAGGAGAAAGAAATAAAGCCATAAAATGTCTAAAAAAAAAAAAAAAAAAAAAACAGAAACCCTAGAGGACAAGACAAAATTGAATATGTGGCATGTTATGTGAAAAAAATGTAAGAAATATAAGACTTCACTGAAAGAAAATTTGAGTGCCATTTAGAATAAACATGACACCCCATGGGGCGCAATGGACCCAAAGGTCCATCAAGGTCGTAGGAAGAGAGGGCTTTGCCGCATCAGCAGGCGCCATGAGCAGCCGTCAGCTTCCCTGACCCAGGGGGGAAAACACCCAGGAATGAGGAGGGCGGTGCCATGGCAAGAAAGCCTTCCAGGAGTAATGATTTACTTTACATCCTACTCAAAAGGTTTGTTACTAGCCACAAACAATGCAAAGGGCTGGACTAGAGCTTTCTCAGAATGATGGACTTATAGAGCTCCCTAGAACTAAACCATATTTGGCCTCCAACTTTTATATTCCTCACCTGGGTTGGAATAAAAAGACTTGATGTGGGTTTGCAAGTTGTTTGTGGGTCTACTCTAGATCTCAGGGCTCAGAAGGACTCCTCAAATGTTCACTTCCCTTAAGAACAGTCTTGGTCACCCTGCTGAGGACAGATGTCCCAGACCGGACACGTTTGTGTCTTAAAACTTAAAAATTTTCCTGCATCCTGAAGGACTGTATTAGTTTTTGATTGCTGCATAACACATTGCCACAAACTTGGCAGCATTAAAGTAACACACAGTTATTATCTAACAGTTTCTGTGGATCAGGTGTCGAGATATGACTTAGCTGGGTCCTGTGCCTGGGTTCTCACAAAGCTTAGAGGTATGTGAGTTCTCTGAATGAGAACTTCCCCTGGAAGTATCCACTGGAGAATCACCTGCTTCCCTTCTCATGTAGTTGTTGGCAGCTTTCGGTTCCTTGCAGCTGTGGGATTTGTGGCCATCTTGCTTCTTCAAAGCTAGTGATGAGACAGAGAGACTTGCAGGAACCAGAGACGTACATAAAGTAACCGCAGTCATGGAGGGATGTCCCATCACCTTTCCCATATTCTGCTGGGCAGAAGCAAGTCACAGGTCCCACCCACACACAGCGAGAGGAGGTTACACAAAGGCATGAACACCAGGAGGCAGAGATCACGGGAGCCACCGTAGGGTTTATTTATCACAGGCACCTGACCGGGTCATGCTAATGAGTTAAAAATGCTTGTGTTTCATGGACTGTTTTAATGCTTCCTTCCAGGCCCATTTTTCATTACCCTAGGCAGTTGGGTACAGGGGATGTCAGAATCATGAGATTGAGCAAAATCAGAAACAAAGTGTGAACCCAGACTCCAAATAAATCAAAGAGTGAAATTTAAATAGTTCACCAAAAAGGGCTTAAACAAAGTGTTAAAAGGGGAGCGGCAACCCTTGAAGACCAGTGTGAGATAAGCTTTCTAATAAATGAATGGCTAGGAAAAAAAAATCTTTGGTTCTAGCCTTCAAGTTTGAGATCTAGTGGTCCTTTCAAGTGCAAAGTTTCTGCTGTGAAAACTGAAAAAGTAGTGTGCTGTTTTATTAACACATATGAAAATCAGCAGTGAAGCGGTAATAAGTAATTGATCAGGTTATTGAGGTTAATTGGTCTTGTCTGATAGATAAAATCTGTCTAAAAGATCTTGGCAGATCAGGTCTTGGCAGACATGAGATCCTGGGGACCAAGGAGGAGCTAGAGGCTACGTATCGAGATTGGGTGTTGGTGTCTCTACCGCAGCACTAGCAGTTGGGAGGGGGTGGTAGCTTGGGAGCGGATACTCACAAGAGCCAAACCACACTTTAGGCCATATTTGGAGACTTTGAGAGTTAGAGCAAAGGGGTTTAAAATCATGATTTGTGCCATAATTACTTCGGATACTTAACTCTTTGGATGGTCTCTTTCTCAATGCACCCATCTGGCTGGAATGTTCGGGTAAACCAAGGGCTGCCCCTGCTTGGTTGGGGTTTCCTGTTAGCAGCAGGGGTCTCTGTTGCCTCTAGCTTGGATTGTATGAAGAAAAGGTTCTTCGGTATCATTTTAGTTGGGCTTGGATTCCTTTCCCTGCTGTCCCCATAAAGTGAGACAAAACAGGCTGTGTACCTAGGGGAAGTGGACAGGAATCGCCTCAGCCTCTCTCTGGTAAGGGTCTTAGGCCAGAACATGAGTGATTTCATCCAACATATCAGCCCATAAGGGAGTCTGGATACAAAATTTAGCCACGCCCATTTTCTCTGTCTATCCTTCTTGTGAAACTGGTACAATAGTAGAAGCCAAATTTACAACACTGGAACCAGAGATACATCCTATCACAGATGTAGCTGCACTGTATTCCAAGCATCCCTGGTACTTCTCCAGACACACAGTAGGATAGCATTCCTTCACATAAATTTGAAATGTGAGGGTCAGTTCCATTAAAAGCTTTAGAAGCCTGTGCACGAGATGCCATGCTCTTTTCTCTGGGACATACATAGCATTATTCAAGAGGTGGCTCTTCTATCATCCGGGATCCCTGAGAGGCTACAGTGAACAGAGCCCAGCTGACCCTACACTGGGCATGTAACATTAACGAGAAGTAAGCCTTTGTTATTTTATGCCATTGAACTTTGTGTGTGTGTGTGTGTTTGCTTTTGATTTTCACAGCATAGCCTAGTTTACCCTGACAGTTGCAGACCCCACTACCTGTGGCCTCTAAGACTATACAAACAGTGGCGGAATCTTCCTAAGAGCTTCCTGGGCTTCAGTGTTCTGTCTGAAATTGGAACACTCTAAGCATTTGCCCCCCCACACACAAAAAAAAGCTGTTGGATAGTTTGGTGAGCATTGCAGGCTTATATGAGCCATAATCAAAGGGACCAGGATGAAAAATTCACCCCTATTTACAGATTGCTTACAGGAAAATTCCTCCAGGTTTTCATTTTTAAGCTACTATGTGGAGAATGCCTATGTAGGCCGGGGGAAAGGCGCAGAAAGAGGGGAAGAAAAATAGAGGAAGCTTTGGCAGAGGTAATTGCTCACAGGTTATGTATTATGTGCTGGATGAGACGAAGCTTTGCTGATGTCATAGACTAATAAACCAGAAATCCTTTATGAAATTTATATTAGAAAACTGTCTACTCATGTCGTACTTCTCTTGAGGCAGTAAAAATATAAGCATTTTTGGAATATATAATGAAAGGTCATAACAAAATAATACAAAATATCAAAGGGAGATGTCCTTTATGCTACCATTAAATTAAATGAAAGATCAGAAAGATCTATAAGAAAAAAATAACACTCATAAAAAGAGTTGTGAGTAGTCTTGAGATGATAACACTTAAGTGGGACTATTATCCAAAAGACACTTTTAAATTGAACGTAAGTAATGACAAGATAAAATTTTCTTCTTCTCAGTGGGAATGGGAGCCCATAAAGGAAATTGAAAATAAAAGAACAGAGAGTTTCAGTTTCGTGTGAGTCTGATTTGTGACAGTCCAACTTCTATCTGACACAGGAAAAATAACATAGATTACTATAAGAAATAAAATAAATATACCAAGTAACTCAGGTAGTAGCCAGAACCACATATGAAAACAAATCCTGGACCCGTACTGCTGTAAGAAAGGTAGGAAAAGGCCACCTTGGTCATTGCAGAGAGCTTTGAGACACAAAAGATACAATGGGAAATAGAGATTCCGACTCCACGTGAAATAGGACTTTTTCCTGGTCTCAGTGCCATCCACGGTGACAGAAATTCCAGGTTGATTAAGCTAAAATCCTCCCAGGGTTTACAAAATTCAAGGCTGTATTTTCTTGGGAATCAAAATCAAATAAGATAAATCAACTAAAAAGTTGACAGAAGGAGGCCCCTCCCAATAGAGACCCCCTCTCCGCCTTCTAGATGGTGGGATTGCGTTGAAAATGGTTGAGTGAGTTGGGGAAGGCTGAGTCTCCCAAGAGTATAGATTCAAAGCCAGATGGTTCTACAGAGGCCCCAGAAAGCTAAATATCTTCCCTTAGCCAGATGCTTATTCCATATCCTGAACAGATAACCTCCTAGTGTGAGTAAGTTCTGCAAGAATTATTCTCCACTCAGACCTGTTAGAGGGACTGACAGATTAAAAAAAAAAAAAAAAAAACCATGGCCCCAGAAAAGAGGCCAAGCCAGAGACAACTGGATCAGCATTCTGGGAAAAAATATCATACAGAGGTTAACAGCATCAACTTGAGCATCAGACAGCCCTAAATCTTGTCCTGGTTTTGACTTCCATTCACTGTGTGACTTTGTACAAGAGTGTCTCTTAATCTCAATTTTCCCATCTATAAAATGGAGATAATAATAGAATCTGCCTCATAGAGATGACTCTGAAGGCTAATCAATATGATGTATGTAAAATGTTTAGCTGCTGGCGTTCAGTGCAAAATCAATACACACCTGCTATTGTTAGGGTTTAGTTTTCCCTTTGGGCCTGAGGAATGCCCCAATCTCTTTCCAATATTAGCTCAACAATGCAGTACATTTGGAGCACTTAGCCAGCATACACTGTTGACATTCAGCCCAAATTATAGAGTCCTACTTAAAATATCTATCAGCTGTGCCAGGACTGGGTCAGTCAGTGGCCATTAGGAATTGCAAGAGGTGATAACAGTAGGACAGAGAATGAAATAGCTCCCTTGGCACAAAGTGGAAGGTGTGAAAAACTGAGCAGTTCTCCAGACCTAGACTAAAGTGAAAGGTCTCTTGAAATTGGTCTAACACTAATAAACATTAATTCTTTGTTTGGGACGCCACCTTCCCTTTGGTTTGGCATCCTAAGAAGAAATCAAATAAGTGCATCATACTTTTCAATTATTCCAGATTATGCACAAAGGGTCTATGTGGCCACAGATGTCTGATATACAGCACAGAGACTCTCAGAGCTGCAGCAAGAGAATTAGAAGTGCTGTTACTTCCTTGGAAATGGAAGTATGGAGCCCACATCTGGGAACAGCACAGGAGTGTTTGGCATCATTTGTGCCTTGGGAAAGATCAAGTCTTTGTTCCAAGAACAGTAGGTCTTTGAACCATGGTCAGAAACCATGAGGAATTTTAATCTCAAATTTTAGTACTCAGCACTGAATCCACAATAGTTTTATTTGCTGATGGAAAAGTGTCTTAGCATATTTATGATCGTGGTAGGCAAGGACACTGAGGTAAGAAGATTTGGGGAGGAAAATTATGAGTTTGGTTAAAATATACTGAAGTTTACAAAGCTTTGCTCCTTTTAGATTGCAAAATAAATGCAACTCCATTTGTACATTTTAAAACAATTTTATTTATATAATTAATGTGTTTAATTCTGCGCTAAACATAGCATGAAAGAAATTAAACACAGTTGGAAACTCATGTGGGATGCACTTAATGCCATCTTCTCTGGAAATTCAATTACTCAGGACTTAATAACCTTTTAATGTCACAAATTCACTCTTTTTCATTTGCCCTCTTTCTTCCAGAACTATTTTTTGAGCACCTACTATGAGCCTGGGATTTTTCTAGGTGGTGCAGATATAGTGCCAACAGTATCTGTCTTCAATGAGTTCATAGACTTGGAAGAAATTTTAAAATATAGACAATTATAATATCCTGTTATAAGCGCATCGACAGGGAGGAGTAGAGAGTTCTATGGTAATAACCATAACCCACAACCCAGCCTTGGAGAACAGGATCACGAGATGTTTATCAGACGGTGATAATATCTGAGCTAAAACCTGTAGGATAAAGTAAAGTTAGTCCATCAAATGAAAGGCATGGAAAGAAAGGGATCCCAAGGAAATTATTACAAGAAAGAGAAAGATCATTAATTATTCAAAGAATTAAAACTACTTTAATAAGACTGATGGGTAGAGGTGGGTAGGAAATAATAGCAAGAGATAAGGCCATTATATGCCACACTAAGGAATTTGGACTTTTTCTTGAGAGTCCTTGGAAATAATGAAAGGTTTGAAAGTAATCGTTGGTGATAATATGATTAGATTTGCATTTTAGAAAAATCACTCTAATATCTGTACTGGAGGAAAGCAAGATTGGAACGAGAGAACACATGAGGTGCTGTTGACATGATCCAGGTGAGAGATAAAGTTGGTGGGTGGAGATAGAAAGAAGCAGATGGTTTAACAACAACCTAGAAGACAGAATCAACTGGCTTTGTTAATTCATTAAGTAGATGGGGAAACAAGAGTCAAAAGGTTTACAAGATTAAAAAAAAAAAAAGGCTTTGGCTTAAGGGCTGAATGAATAGTAGGATCAATTTCTTGGGAAAAGCGTATGATTTTGGATATGTTGAGTTTTGGATGTCTGAGAAACATCCAGGCAGAGATGAGTCTGATGCTCAAGAAGGGAAATAGGTCAAGAGATAAAAATTTGAGGACCATAGTTAAAGGTGATAATGGGAGCAGGGAAGGCATAAGATGGAATAGGGAAAGTGTGTAGGGTGAGAAGAGACACAGGCTAGGCTGAAACCCCGGGAAACAGAGGTCGCTAAGAGAGAGAGATGAGGAGTGGTGCCTGAAAAAAAAAAAAAAAGAAAAGAAAAGAAAACAGCAGTTCGAGGGAGATGAGAAAATCCAGAAAAGGGTTCGATCACAATAGTCAAGGAAAAAGACTGCTGAAAAGGAGAAGTGTTAAGGAGAAGTCAACTAAAGGCAGGACTGAAAAGTGCATGTAGGTTTTGCAGCAGGGACGTCATCCGTGACCCCACACAGTGCCGCACAGTGCCGTGACTGAAGGAACGAAACGTCTTACGTGGGATTTCAGGTATCTGCTGATCCCTAATATTTTAAAGGAGGTGAGGAGGTACGGTCAGGTATTCAGACCAGGTATCAAATAAAGGACCGCCTCTGCTACATTGCAAGGATTCCCCTCTTCTTACTGGCCTGGGCACTTCACAAATAGCAATGTTTCTACTAATTTACATTTTCTTTATAAAAATGTGTTTATTTTTGTCCACCGCAGCAGTGACTTTATCATCTTCGGCATTCCTAGGGACTCTATATCCAATCCCCTTTCTGAACCATTCATCTTTTGCTCTATAAAAGATTCAAATCCCCCAGATAACATTTCTGAGGGGGAAAAAAATCATTCCTTATGTTTCTTGGGAGTATCCATTCAGGAAGCGTGGCTTAAGTGCTTTTCATTTTCTTTTCTGATATTGATTGTTTTGCAGGCAGAAGGGAGATTTGGTTTATCTGCCTTCCATCAGGATCAGGCCACAAAGACTAAAATGTTTACCATGCCTCCAGAAATAATGCTGATGGTTTGCATTAGACAGGGGGCCTCCCTAGAGAATGCATTGATAGAAAAAACCAAAAAACTGGGGTATCCACACGTCAACACAGCGGCAATGTATTTGCCTCCGTTTAAATATCTCCCGAATCATTAGATCTCCATGCTGCTCTTTGCAGTAGCATATCTGTGATGAAAAATGAATAAAGCAGGTGTCTTTTTTATAGAGTGTCATTTGATCTTTTGGGTAGATGCCCAGTAATGGGATTGCTGGATCAAATGGTAATTCTACTTGTATCTCTTTAAGGTATCTCCATATTGCTTTCCACAGAGGTTGCACTAGTTTGCAGTCCCACCAGCAGTGTATGAGTGTTCTTATCTCTCCGCATCCACACCGACATTTATTGTTTTGGGACTTTTTGATGAAGGCCAGTCTCACCGGAGATAAGTGATATCTCATCGTGGTTTTGATTTGCATTTCCCTGATAATTAGAGACGTTGAGCATTTTTTCATATGTTTTTTGGCCATTATTCTGTCTTCTTTTGAAAAGTTTCTGTTCATGTCCTTTGCCTACTTTTAACTGATCAACACATAAGTGCACATATAAGAATAACATCTATTGGATGGCGGGGGGCGGGTATATGCATACACAAAGAGTGCGATGCACGCCATCCGAGGGACGGATGCACTTGAAACTCAGACTTGGGGTGGAGAGGGGGCAAGGGCAACATATGTAATCTGAACATCTGTACCCCCATAATATGCTGAAATAAAAAAAATAAAAAACAAATAAAAAATAAAAAAGTACCATACCTCAAAAAAAAAAAAAAAAAGAATAAAGCAAAACAAATGTCAGGCTGACCCAATTCTCATTATTCAACATGGAGAAACCCAAAGGAAACCGACTCGTAAGTGGCCCTCTAGTTTCACATCCCTGTGATTCATTCACTATGGTAAAGCCAGAGTTATTTTTATGAAATATCAAATGGATCTGGTGTTGCTTTGTTTAAAATCCTTCAACGACGCCTTCAAACTATTAATACAAGGAAGCTTCAGTTATAAAAGCCTTATAGAAATCTTACCTTGTATCCAAACTAAATGAGAATGGATGGATTTGTTTACAACGTTTTATTAAAATTGGCTTTATCATTAATAACACACAAATGCAAAGATAAAATTTGGTTTTCTCTTTTAAATAAGAGTTCATGTGATACTAATAAGAGATAATGAAAGATTTGGGTTTATCTTTTGAATAAATTGAACAAGAGGAGAGAGATGGACAGTTTTCCTCTTTATTAGCTTGTCATTCAGTCTGTCTTTATTAGGTCTCATTGTTTGGAAAACTGCATCTCCTCTCTATCAAAGAGTAAAGATTTTAACTTTTTGAAATCTTGGAGTTATCACTTTAAATGAATGACTGTTATTTTACAGTGACCTGTGATCCTATTTTGAACAATGATTTTAAATGTCATTTAACTTTGGGTCATATTTTTATAAATGTATTATTAACATGTATTCCAAAATTATATGAGATTCCTAAAATTCTGATGTCTTGGTATATGTTAATAGCAATAATTATGATCATTATGTTAAATTGTCATATGCCACAGAAATAATCAAATTTCCTTGTCAATGGTGTCTTAATCATGGCTATTTTAAGACTATTTGCCGTCCATACACTATTACCATTTCACTTTGATTCTTCTCAAAAATCCTGGAAGTTCCATTTAGTTTGGCAGCTTCACCTAGAACCTCCAAGTGTAACCACTTCTGCTTGCGAAAACCATTTCACGTGCAGCAAGCTCCTCTCTCCTCCTCTCTCTCCCTGTCTCTCTCCCCCCTCCTACGCCCTCTGGAGTTCTCTTTCTCCCACACCCTACTCACAATCCCACAATTCAATACCTGGGGTCTATCGTAGCTTCTTGTGACTTTCCAGCATTTTCCATGAAAGACAGTTATGAGTTAGGCTTTATGGTTGCTTTCCTACCACTTCCGTCTGCCTTAGAGCCGGCAGAGGCTCTTTTGCCTTCTGAGACAATACACAGCACTCTTTAGTTTTCATCACTGATTCTGGCTTTCTTCTATGTCTTTATTTCTTTGTTCATCTCCGCCAGTTCTGACGGGAGGAGAGGCAGAGGGTGCTGAGCGCTCGTGCCCACCGCCAGCCTCCCCCAGACCTTGGCAGTGTATGCTCCATTCGATTTGCATAATCAATGTCCTAGGGAGTAAATCCGACTCGACCATTCTGCTGACAAAGACACTCTTGTTTTCCTAACCATTATGAAGAAGGTGCTGTTTTTAAAGATGATGCCACTGATGTGCATTATTATTTAATAAGTATATTTAAATTTAATTGTCCACAACATCACCTCTTCAGAGAGACAGGGATCAGGATCTCCTCTGAGACAGAATGTTTATGCAAAGACAATGGAGATTTGATTAGAATTGAACATGGAAGTTCTATCGAAACTGTCTTCCCACTGCCCTAGAAATAGATATTTGTCAGTCTCCTCTGAAAAGCTTTGTTCAGACCCAGCCACCATCATCAGGAGAATATTTAGTTTCTCCTACAAGAAATCGTGCACATTCCTTCTGTAATATGGAGAATGTTAACAAGGTCCTAATGTCTTCTTGGTCTATGGTGAGCTACTAAGAAACCTGCAAAGATGTGTAAGATTTTCCATCATTAAATAAGCCCAGGAAAGCTTTGTCAAGAACAAAGCTCTGCGTGTTTAAAAGACTAAAGGGTCTTCGCGTTTTTCCAAGCCAGTGCAAGAAACGGCGTAACCTCTGAGATGAGCTAGAGCCCCCATGGCTGCAGCTGGTCTCAGGGCCACAGCTGGTGCTCATCATCTTCCTCCATCACTCACTCTAAATTCCCCTCCCCTCACCTAATGCCTATGCAGGTATTTTTTTTGGTATCTTACTCTGTAGTGGAAAACAAACCTTCATTTCTGAAGGATCTGAGTCCATGGTCATCATGCCGTTCTGAGGGGTTGCTGCACCTGTTCATTCATAGTTACAACTGAGCAAGGAGCACTGAGCAGCATCCATGTGGATCACCTGGTACCACAAATATTCCTCCTTACCTCTGTCGTGTGAAAGCAGATCTGCCTGTCCCTACAATCAGAGTCAATCACTCTTGCCAATATGATTAATTGTCTTCTCACCTGGTCCCTAGATAAAGGACTCCAAAATGCCCTGGCAGCGTATATAGTATACAGTTCAATAAGATCTTGATGCATCCTCTAGCAAGAATATGCCCATTTTGGATGCCAAGATCTCTAACCTTGTAGAACCCATAGTTGCAAGGATGGGAAGCACAGACTCTCCCAATAAGACATTAGATTCCATTTGATGTTTCTGTAAACTTAAAACTGCCCCCCAAAATAAAGTCTATTAATTTAAAAGTGGGGCGAGGGGAATCAGGTCATGTCAGTCCTCTGCTTAAAATGTTACAGTCACTCCCCATGTGATTCAGTCCCAGCCAGTGACTTCTGTAAGGCCTACGAGGCCTCTTCCAATTATCCCTGTGACTTAGTCTGCCACTGATCTCCCTCTTACTTTTTTGCTCTAGGCAGGCGTCTGTCTTAGGACCTTTGCACTGGAACTTTCATTGCCTGGAATGCTCTTGCCTTAGGGAGCCCCATGGTTAATTCTCTCATCCCATTCGAGTCATTGCTCTAAATAATACATATAACATATAAACCCATAAAAAGACAGATAACCCAATTGTAAGAAAACAGGCACAAGATTTGAATAAGCTCTTCCCAAACAGGAAATCCTAATGACTACTAAAAAAGAAGACATAATCAACTCATTAGTAAGTAATGAAATCCAAATTAAGACCACAATAAAAAAAGCATTACATGCCATTAGACTGGCAAATATTACAGCATCTGATAGTTTTAAGTGTTGGTAAGAAAGTAGAACAATTAGAACTCTGTTGTGGGAGTTCTTGTTTGTAAAAAAAAAAAAAAACAGCTTTGGTAATAGTTTTAGCACTATCTAATAAAGTAGAAAGTATGCATGCCCTGTAATGTAGCATTCTACCCCTAAGTATACACTGCAGAGAAGCTCTACTACATAGCCAGGAGATTATATTCACAGCCACAGTGTTCAAAATAGCCCCCAAATTAAAAATAATCCAAGAGACATCAAGATAGAATCAGTACAGAAATTTTTAAGTATGAATACAGTATTTTACCACTCATCCATAAAAATACATAAACTATAAATACACCCATCGGCATGAATGAATGCTACAAATATATTATTGAGTGAAAGAGGCAGTCAGAAAAGCAAAAAACTGTATGATTCAGTCCTGTAAATTTCAACACCAAAATCAAACTAAAATCTTTAGAGGGTAAACTATAGGAAAGATAAATCCATGGAGACAAGCAGGGACTTACGGTCCCATTTCATGGATTGATGTAGCAACGGACGGGGGAAGATCCTGTTTTGACTGTGAAGAGGTACAATGGTAAATTCCCGTTTGGTCTGAGTGGTTCACAATGTTTGCTATGTAAATATTTTTTAAACTATACATAAGTTCACAAGAAAAAAATAAAACAATTTCAAAAAGTCAAATGGGTAATGGATCTATATCCACAGCCAGCAATATGAGTGGAAGATGCAGTCACAGAATTAAGAAAACACCTTGTTTATTTTTTTTCTTCTTGTTTATCACAGCGTTGGCTTACTTTAAGTACTAATTATCTACTGTTTGTGTTGCTGCCTATGCATTTTAATAGCTGTTCACTGATCTAGCCTGACCTTCTGCTTAGTAATTTTGAACAGTCAGCAGGAGGCATTAAATTGCATCAAGACATAATGCATTATGTAATATTGTTTAAAAAATAAGATAAGCTGATGCTAGGGCTTGCAAAGCAGCAAAATGTAAATGAGACCCTTTGGGTACAAGACATACCTTTAATTGGAACAGAAATGTCACACAATTGAAGTGCAATGGTCTTTGGGGAAAAAAAGACTAACATCTTTCTTCTTCCTACTCCCGGGATTCTGAACTGAAATCCCTCTAATCATTTTCTTATTTTTGAATTTCAGCTCTGAGAAGAGCTAATACACAATTTGGCAAATTATTTTCAGGAAAACTGTTGCCAAGGTTACTTCCTATGCATGCAGGGTAGGAATGTTTGAGGAATAAGCAAAGGCCAACCCAGGATTTGAAAGTAGGTTTCTCTAATTTCAGAAACTTGTTGTCAACTGTCATGTCAGATGGTCTTCTTAAAAAGGACTCTAGATGATTTTTGGAACCAGCTATTCAATCTCCTCCTGAGATCAAATCCAAGTTTCATAAATTGGATGGGGCATGTAATTTTGACTATAGAAGTTGTATGAAATCTGCCATCTCTAATCAAAACAAAAATAAAATAGAGACAGTGTCGACAATATAATCAAATTTCTATTGATGTATTTCTGTCGGTACAAGTCAAGAAACAAAATGTAGTGTGATATCATAGAAAGCCTCCTGAATCAGAGTCCAAAGATTTTGTAAATTGTGTGACTGTCAGCAAGTCATGCAACCTATATACACAATTTTTCTAATATAAAAAGTATAACACTTGTCAAACCAATTTCATGTTGGATGAACTGAATGAGATGGAAGATAGGGAAATGGTTTGTAAATTTTAAATCATCCTGCAAATATTTTACTAGTATGACAAAAGCCAAATGGAGAAGATGCTCAGAGTTTCTGCTCTTCAAAGTTCTCAGATCTTATATTTATCTAATGGCAACTCTCTTCTCAATTACTTGAGGCAGCTCATCTCACCAGGTTTCATTGTGCTGATCCCTTAATCTCCATCTGTAAAATTTGTGACTCCAAATATTCAGCCATAAAAAAAATGGTGAACTAATACCTTTTGTAACAACCTGGATGGAACTGGAGACCATTCCTCTAAGTGAAGTATCACAAGAATGGAAGAGCAAACAGCACATGCACTCACTATTAAATTGGAATTAATCAATCAATGCTTATGTGCAATATGGAGGTAAAACTCAATGGAAATCAGCCAAGTGGTGGTGGGGAGGAGGAGATGGGTAAATCCACACCTAACGGGTACAATGAACACTATCTGGGTGATGGGCACACTTATAACTTTGACTCAAACTGTACAAAAGCAATCTATGTAACCAAAACGTGCGTATCCCTGTAATATTTTGAAATTAAAAAAAAAAAGAATTAAGAAAAATTGTAACTCCACAGAGATCCACTTTATAGGGGTGTGGCTAGAAAAAATGAATAGAAAAAGGCAGAATGGCTTAAAGCACAGGACTAAGCTTTGGTTTCTTATTTTCTTCCGTGTGACCTTACCAGTGGAAAACAGATGATCGCTCATGACTTATCTATTCTAAAGCTTAACATAAAGAGAGCCCTGCTGAGTGTCCAGACTAGAACATATGCTTTGAAGTTTCTGTAACAATGTTGAAGCGCTGGCTCCAACCCAACTCTCGCCAGGTCCTCCAGGACGAGTTCGTTGTCAAGATGGATCTACCAGCATTAGCAGTTGCCGACTGTGACCACAAAACAAAGTTCTTCCCTGTGCAAAGTAAACTGGATCACGCGGGGTCTGAATCCATGACCTTGGCCTCGTTAGCTGTGCTCTAACTAGGTGAGGTCGCAGGCCCAGATGGTAACAAGATGTAGAACACTTTGCCCAAGTCACTCTGTACTTAACATAGATCAGAGATGACTTCTGAAAACTGAGTCCTTTGATGGCATGTGCTGTTTCACCCCTGGGTACTTAGTGCATGGTTCTACGGAAGCAAAAAAGAGAGAGACAGATGGTCAAGCTGGAGGGAAGGAAAAAGAGAACAAACATAAAGGGAAGGGAAAAAAATGCTTAAAGGAAAAGGTTAGGATTCTGGCCAATGCCCAGAAATGTGAAATAGCATAGAAAGCTTATAAATCTCAAAGCCTGAGAAACTTAAGCATAGACCTTAGTTGCTGCGGTATAAAACTTAGCAATCAAAATGAAATATCCCACCTTCAACAGAATACAATATCATCGAAACGAAATATAGTACACAATGGGCTTGGTAAATATTCATGAAGGACTCCAAACATGAAATATGTGTTGAGGCAGAAGAAAATGATACTGAATCTGTGAACACTTGAGAAGAATTCCAGTTGGAGGAATCAAGGGCAAGGCCACCGAACAGCTGGGGATATTTCCAGCAGTGGGGACAGAGTTCTTTCTGACCCTTGTTACTAGGGACATTTCAGATCCAGTCTATAAATAGCCCCATCAGAAATGAGGTTGTGTGTCAACACTGCAGCTTGGTGTGCTGCTGAAGGAAATTTAGTTCTAATCATTTCTTTCTCTCTTTCTTTTTTGTGGACAGCGAGAGAGAGAAAAAGGAACATTGCAGGAAAGAAAAATGAAAGAAAAAGTTGGTAGATAGATGCATAGCTCAAAACTGCAAAGCGTCTATGGCACAGGAGTGTTCCTTGAACTCCTGCAGCTATGGAAATGTTGCTCCCAGGGTTAAACTAAGAAGGAGGTCAGTTGTGATATTCTTCAGGGTGGGCATCGAATGCCCATGGGTCTATGAAGAAGGGATTAATATCATACAATAACCTGGCATCCTTTTTTTATTTCAGAATATTATGGAGGTACAAACATTTTAGGTACATGAATTGCTTTTGTACAGATTTTTTTACTGAATAAACCCTAATTCCCTTGCAAAGTTTCCTTCACCCAAGACATTCCCATATAACTGAAATTACTTTAAAAGTGTGTCGGTATCCTCATTTTATTACCTTCTCTATTGCAAACTCCTCTTATACATCACCATTTTTGCCTCTGTTCCCCTGTTTCTGTTTTCTTTTGAAGTTGCTCCCACCAAATAACTGAGTAATTTGAGACTATTAGTTCATTTCAATAGATGTAAATATCAGCTCGGGGGGAAAAATGGCTATGGTACAACTTACCATTCCAGCAAGTAGTTTTATCAAAATTGCTGCATTTAGAACCTTCAAGCCTAGTCTTTGGTAAATGCATGGATGGGAGAAGCTGATTTTAATATCCACCTCTTACCCCTCTGCCCTTGGAACTCTCCTACACAGAGGTTCTATAATGATGCTTGAAACCCACAAGACCAGCTCACCTGATCCTACTTAGGGTATCTTGCTCTCTGCTCACCTCCTCCTCCCTGAAAGCAAAATTGAGCTGTTTCCCCAAATTAATCTGTAAATCCAAGGCAGGCAAGACCCACTGGAATTGATAAACAGATTATAAAGTTCATCTGGAGGAGTGAATATCCAAGAATAGTCAACAAAAGTTTTAAAGGAAGAGTAATGAGGGAGGGACCTGCCCTACAAAATACCAAAACATAGTACAAAACTGTGTTAGTTAAAACAGTATATAGGTATAGACAAGTAAATCAGTGGGACAGAGAAGAAAATTCACATACATAACTATATATCTACATACATATATAGGTATACAAATTTAAAATATGATGACATTTTAAAGCAGCGGGAAAAGTTTTTGAACAATTGATGAGCCATCTATCAAAATAATAGATTTCCTACCATATACTGTATACAAAATTAAACTCAAATTAAGTGATTAAATGATCAAATTTTAAAAATAAAAATTTTTAAATACTATAATAAAATATAAAATATTAATAAAAGGCATTAAATTTGAGGGTTGAAGACATAAACAGAAACATGCTCCAACTGATGGCAATCAGTTTCAGTACTATCCATGGTTTCCAGCATCCACTGTGGGTATTGGAGCATATTCCAACACTAAGGGTGTTAGATAAGAAGGGACTACTATAATCAAAAACTTCCTAACAAAGAAAAGCCCAGAACCAGATGGCTCCATTGGTGAATTCTACTAAGCCTTTAAAGAAGAATTAACACCAATTGTCCTTAAACTCTTTCAAAAACTCGAAGAGGAGGGAATACTTCGAAACTCATTTTTTATGGGACCAGCACTACCCTGATTCCAAAGCCAGAAATGAATGTTACAAGAAGGAAAATACAGGCCAATATCCCCGGTAAACGTAGTTGCAAAAATCCTGAACAAAATACCAGCAAACCGAACCTAATAGCACATTAAAAGAATCATACACCATGATCAAGTGGGATTCATCCCTGGTTGCAAGAATGATTCAACATACACAAATCAATAACCTAACATAATATCTAAAGGAACTTAAAAAGAAGAGCAAACCAAACACAAAGCTAGGAGAAGGAAGGAAATAATAAAGATTAGTAAGGACAAAAACAAAATAGAGAATGGAAAAATCAATGAAACCGAAAGTTGGTTCTTTAAAAAGGTTGATAAAATTTGTATCGACAAAATCTACAAACTATTAGCTAGATATAAAAAGGGCAGGGATTCAAAGGAATTGTGGGGTCGCCTGGGTTACAGCTCTATTTGTTTGAATGTCACAAACATAACTGGCTCTGACAATTCGTCTCTACCCAATATTTATAATCCTGGTCCAAGGCAGTTTCATGAAACCAAGACTCTGAGTCCTAGGCTATTTTCAGAGATAACACCAAGAATAAAAACAGGAGGAGTAGTGGTCATAATAATCAAATTTAAGGGATATAAATTCATAACAAAATTATGTAATTTTAAACCTGAAAAACTGATATTGACCGTCACATTTAGTCTAGACATTTTGCCAGTGATAAATTTTCCTGATGTTTAAGGTCAAATAGTTATTTTTATCCTAGCTATGTTTCCTAACTTCTGATTAAGAGGCTCCTCTACTAAAGCAATTTTTATTTACCCAGATGCATAAATACAACGGTTAAGTACCACATGGTCATTTAAAAACGTAAAATGCATAACTTAAATGTGCTAAATGACACTTAAATGAAAATTAAGTAAAATTTAACTCCACTGAATTTCAAACAGCCCAGCTTACCCATGAAAATATATTGGGATTGGGGGGGAAAGCTGTCACAACCATAAGCGCTCTCTTCCAGGAATTCACCTGACCCCTTTCTGGTCCTCTCTGAGTCCTACTGCCCCTTGCTCTCAGCTTTCCTGATTAATCAATCAATCCCCTCCCCATTTTGGTTCTATAGATTGCTTATCTACCCTCTGTGATTAACAACCAAATATTGGTGTACTTCAGCATACCACTCCCCGTCACTCATGTCAGACAACACGACTTTTTTCGTTGCCGTATATATCCATGAGTCACACAGCTAAGAGGCAACACCTGCTTGATAACTCTTTGTGCTACCTGGAGCTAACCATCCTCCTTCCAGAGCTGCTCGGAGGTTGCTTAAAATGCTGGAAGAGATGCTGACGCTCACCTAATTTCAAAATACAAACAACGTTCAAGTTTACTCTTTCATTTATAATGGAATAGCCCAGCCCTGCCTGCCCACTTACATTTTATAACTAGTCTGGCTGTCAGAAAATATTTTATTATATTTAACTAAACCATGTCTCCTTCTAACTTCTGTCCATTTATTTTAGCAGTTGTCCTTGGAGTACCTCACACTCTACCAATTAAAGTATTTTTTCATACAATTGGATTATTATAAAGACCTAGCAAAGAAATATTCCTCCGAGGATTTCGGTCAAACCAATATTCCTAAAATTTTTAGCTCTGACAAATTTCTTTAATAAGCATTCAAACTTATTTGTTTATAATCTTTACTGAGAATCCTTAGTAGAGTACTTCAAATTATGAGCAAAAATCATTCCCTACAATATTTTTCATTTAGGGGACCAAACCAATAGCTAGAGGATGAAATTCTATTAAAACATAAACTATGTAAGATCTGTTTGACATTTTAATATCTTTGGGGTATTTTTTTTTTCTTTTTGTTTCTTTACCAGAAAGACACAAAGAAGTGGGAAAAAAATTTCTATATCCTAATTGCATCACATAAATTATTGGCAGATTCGCTTTTGTTGGATGAGCTAATGTAATTTTCAAAACTCCCAACTGAGCTAATGTGATTACGCTCAGTTCCCATTAACCAGCGGTCAGTCCAGGCCAAGCCCCTGCCCCCTGGCCTACCATGGGCTGGGGTTGATAATGGTAGGAGGGATGGCAGCTGCCCAATAATGAAAGCATCACGGTCATCAGATTGTACACAGAAAGGCAGAGCTGTGTCCACACTGCTCTCTCTGTCATCTGCAGAATGTCCCGAAGATAGCAAACCTGTAACACAAGAAAATCTCAGAGTTCAACTCTCTTTTGCACTCATGAGGCAGCCGCAGCCTAGTGAGGAGGGACCACTTACCTTAGGTTACCCAATGGGTTTGGGGCAAGTCCGGATGGCATGATCTTCCCACACACGGTGCCATTTCAGATGAAATGCAAACACGCAGCTGGGGCCGGTGTGGCGTTCGCTGGAAAGTGCACCATCTATAAAATACACTATGGATCTGAAGGATGTATTTCTTCTATCCCCCCCAAAAAAGGAAGGAGAATTATAAGCAACTTCAAATGAACATGTATTTGCAATGGTTTTCAAGTAATTAAATGTTCAATTTTTTTCTCTGAATTATTTGTTATAAGCACTGTGGGTTATTGTTCTTTTTCACGTGTCTCCTAGACCAGGATGGGCAAGCTCAGTTCTTCTTTTGTTGACTCCAAGCCTCTGTCAGTAAAGGAGCTTTGTCCAAAGATGATCTTTACAAAAATGGTTTGCATCAACCAGTTAAACGTGGAAAACAATTACCTCTCAGGATGTGTTGAATAACTTGCCCTACGTACATACCACCCTCATATCTGCTACTTAGCACTCAGTACCCAAAAATACTTCTCACACCGCTCTTTCTCCTCTCTCTCCCCATGTTTCTCCCTCCCCTAGTCACCCCTCTCTCTCAATGTGTATGCTCCCCTCGCTGTCGCAAAATTGCTCCCAATTTTGTCTTATATTAGCTAATACGTATATACCTATAAGTCAATCTCATATTTAACTCGTGTTGAACATTACTAGAGAAATAAATACAAAATAAATGTATTGTTAAAACTTGAATTTTGAAAACTGAGTAAAAATCAACCCATGAATCATATTTTCTTGATAAATTTATATCCCCCCCAAAAAATTGATCGAAGAGTATTTGACTGAGATGAAACAATGGCCGCTAAAGAAAATCCCCAGTGGCAGAAAGCCAGGGGTGAGGAACATTTGATTGATGAATCAAGTATTAGTTTAAATTGAAATTGAAATTGAAAAGGATTGATCCTGACAAAATTAATTCTATGAAATAAAAATGAAAATGGAAATATTGGAAATGGTTTAGCTGCTCTTTTTAAAAAATTAGTGGTTAAATTGATTTCATACAATGTGTTCTGGAAACTACTGTCTTAAAAAGTTATCTATGGCACTATCGGGACTAAAATGTTTGCATTAAAATAGCTTAGTCAAAATATTCTGTACCCCATGAGCGAATGTCAGTGATGATAACATTTCAGAGTTGTCTAAGAATAACTCCGCAGATTCTATCGTGAGGCAGATAACGTTATCTTCAATAAAAAGGATATTTAAACTTTGCGGTATCACAAACATGCTATGCTCACTTATGAATGAAAGTTAAACTGTGACGGAGGTACAGGCAGGTCCATGAATGGCAGTACGTAACTTAGTTTTATGAATCTTATATGGCCCTTATAAAGTAAAACATCATTGTTTCCTTAAATGGCAGTTAATTTATAAAGTAAGTAGGCTGTGTGTCCGAATTCCCCCTTGGCTTTACACTGAGTTATTGACAAGCATCAACAAAACTGGAGAAACCTAAAAGGAGATACATAGGGAAGAGTTTACTGCTATCACCCTTTAACTCAGGCTGCTGTGGACTATGGCTTAGGCAGACTGACAGTTTATTCACATGCTGAATGTGTGTATATGTAAATATACGTGTGTGTGTGTGTGTGTGTGTTATATTTAAACATTAGATGTCGGAAAATAGAATACTGTGCATGTGTATTGTATGATGTGTGTGACATACACATAGTTCCACATAAGCACACACAGTTCGCAATAGGAGTTAGCCAGGCTAGGTGATTCTGAGAGAGGGGGCTTTCCAGGCCAAGGTAGCAGCAGGGTTCAAGTTCCTTAGGTGAAAAAGCAGTAAGCCCCATCAACAGAGGATGCTCTACGTGCTATTGAGTGTCTGGAATGTGCAGTGAACATCATGGGTCTCAATGAATAACTTGCTGATTATTTTTTCTTCCATCGTCATAAGCTAGAAGCCTCACATAAAAGCAGCTACCTTATCCTAGGTGAAAAATGCAATATCAAGAATTTCCTGCTCAATTACACAAAGGTCCAGTAGCCATAAAGTTAGAGATGACAGCGGAAAATGCATGCATATGAAGATAAATGGCTTAGACTTGGAAATGCAGGAGCCAGCCCCAGGCAAAACTGTCAAGACCATGAACTTTGCTTCCAGCCACCCTGAATCTCTGCCTTTGTTAGACTTCCCTTTCCTTTGCTTCCCCAGCTCCTCAGAGCTCTCAGCCTGTCGCTAGGGTCATTTTGTGTTTCATTTCCAGTTTTGTGTTTTCAAAGTAGACATTTGCACGCTGGAGTGTTTAGGAAAAAGGGTACTACCGATGGCTGCAATTTACTTTTAAATGCATTCAAAAATAAGATAGATTAATGACCAGCTAAATGGATGTGTAACAAACACATCACAATGTAGTAAAATATTAACAGTATTAAAATGTTAACATACTAATCAAGGGATAAGGAGGAAGGGTATATACTTTGCTCTATGTACGAAACCTTTCCTAATAAAATGTTGAAGAAACTGCAGGCATATTGGCCCAAATTGGGTCAATGGAAACCTCGGTTTTGCTCTTGAGTCCTTTTGACATGAATCTGGTAGTCTTCAACAGCTTGCCTGCTATTTATGATGACAAGATGTTGCAGGCTAATGTATTTCCTATCTTGAATTAGAAACAGACAATTCAGTGGGAAACAGCATTTCAAGACAACAATCTTGGTACTAGGGATACGCATTGTGACTGGACTGATCACTGTTTCATAACCTTTTCAGAGGACAGAGCTAGGGTACAGTTAGGTAGAGAAAGATACAGAGAGAAAGAGATCTTTTTAAGATAAGAGTTCATATTGATATTTCCCATTCAAATTACTATCACAGGAACTTTCCTACCCTGTCCTATATTCTTTCTGTGTTTTCCTTCTTTCACACTGAGAATCCTGGTTCACAACGCACAGAAGGTGATAGAATTAGAATACCCCACAATTCCTCTATGCTCTATCCCACATTATACAGTTTCAGAAGGATGATATTAATAACCAATTCTGATTACTGAAACCAATTAAAAATTTTTGCATATGCTTTCCCCAGTATCCCCTTATTTTTTAACATTATATTTAATCAACATCATCAGAACATACAGACATCACATACTATAGTCTCTTTTTTAACCCCCATTTATTCTTATTTCTATAGGTAATGCGCATTTATTCTTATTTCTAAAGGTGACTATTAACATATGTTTTATGCACATCATCAGTCCTAATGTTGATGTCTCTCTGGTCATTTTTATCTGGAATATGCTCTAGTAGATTCCCAGGAAAAGTTTATGAAAACCATAGTTCTTTATTTCTTGCATATTAATAACAGTTTGTGTCCTTTACAATTGAAATTCAGTTTGACTGGATATAAAATCCTTAGCTCACATTTTCTTTCCTAGAATATCTTAAATGTATTATACCATTTTCTGCTCCTATAAAGGATTGCCGTTGAAAAGTCTGATAATAATCTAACTTTCCTCCTAAATATCACATGCGTTTTTGCTTATATGCCCAAAGGACTTTTGTTTCTCTTTAAAGTCCAGTAATTTTACTAGGTTATATCTTGCTGTTGATCATTCTGGATCTATATTTTCAGGTGTGTGATATGGTCTCTCTGATGTTGAACATTCAGCCTCCAGGACTGTGAGAAATAAGTATGGGGGAAAGAGTCTGTAACACAAGTTGCTATTGGTAAGGACACAAGGTGGGGGCAATAAGAGGAACTAGGGTGAGAAGGAGGGCAAGGATGTACAATCAGAAGTGCAAAGACAGTGAAGGAAGGCTTTTTACAAGAGAAAGTCTTCAAAAAGAAAACCAAGTGGCCTGTGAGTCCTTCAGAGAGCTGCACGGAAATGCCCATGTTTCTGTGCATGGTACTGAGAAGCAGGAAGAACTGCAAAATACATACTGTACCCAAGAGTCAAAGCCTGGTCGGCCTGCCATTCATATGACATAATGTCCTCAGAACAAGAAGGGTTCAAATTTCATGTAACCTATTCAGTTATGAGGTTAATGATGAATGGGAGAGATGTTATCTGAATATGCATTTTAAACTGCAACAGCTGCTCTAAAAGGGTATTATATTCTGCACCAAAGATAAAGTCTGATTTAACAGTTCATGTATTAAATGTCACCTTGAAATAGTCGGGACAGCTGTATAGACTATTAAATGGAGTCAAAATTAAAAGCAATTTGCAGGATGAAAAGAACTCGATGGAGACAAAATACAAAAAGACAAATGGGAGGGTGAGAGAAGACACATTCAACATTAATTTATGGAAATAAAAAAGACAACTCATTAGCAATAACTTTAGAAAATAACATATTTCTTAGAATAGAGGTAATTTACATTCGTTAAAGCAAAAACAAATGAGTAAAGGTAGGGAATTAGAGTCACAAATAATCACATGGGGTAGCAATTACACCTATTAACATTTCGATAATTCTCCTTCCACACATATTTCTGGGCATATATGTATCCCCAAAGTATCTTACCCACTATACTTAAAGCTTTATAGCCTGATTTTTCACATTATAAAATATCATGAACGTTTTCCCCGCATTGTTTTTTCTAAAGCGTGTTTTTATGACTACAGTATTCAATTAAATTGATGTAGCATGTCTTCCTTAAACACCACCCATTCTTAAACATTTAGAGTCTTAACTGTTTTTGCTATTATATGCAATGCTATTGGGAGCATACTTAGAGCTCAGTTTTACATGTTTTCTTAATAATGTCGTTAAGCCCAAAGCTCTCAAATCATATTGTGTGGTGGTCTAATACTCCCCCCCCCAAAAAAAATGGTTCTATGATCAAATAAGTTTGTACAAGAACTTTTTTTTATATTCTCTTAAAGTTTACAATACACGTTTGCACATTTAAAATTCTGAGTTCTGCCTCTTAAAAGCTTCATTTAAGTCAGCATTTTCCCAAATCGTTCAAATCACAGAAAATGCCTCATAGTCGTGTATACCCATCACAATGCCTCAGAAGTACACATCTTAGAATTCCTGAAAGTGAAACTGCTGGGTCGAAGTGTAGGAGCATTTTAAAGCTCATGATATCTATTAGGAAAGAGTCTTCAAAAAGGATCTGCAGTGTAAAACGCTGTCTCTTTCTCCAAACTAATGACAGCAATGAGGATGATCATTTGTTTGCCTTTCCCAGTTTCACAGGTGGCTAATTATAACCTTTTGACTGGCATTTCCTATTTATTAATGAGCTCGACCTTTGTTTTACCTTTGTTCCATCTTTATTAAAGATGTATATTTCTTTTTTTTTTTTGTGCAAACTGTTTATTCATGACCTTCACCTATTTTTCTATTATGGTGATCATCTTTTCCTTTGTTTATTATAAAGCCCTTTTCCTATAAGTAATATTAACATCTTTCTGTCTTAAGTACTTTCAAATATTGTCTGAGTGCTATTTTTTCACTTATGTTTGTGGTGTTTTATAATCTTCAGTTGTTTATTTTTCTACAGATAAAACTAGCAACATTTTCATGTACGATTTCTGCTTTACTGTCCTCGTAGAAGCCTTTTTCCACCTAAATATCATATAAACTTTAACTATTACGCTCATAAGAAAGATTTCTGCAAGGAGACAGGAGCAACATACCACAATCAATATATTTCCTATAAAAAGATCCTATTTCCCATAAAAGAAGCAAACACTGTAAAGGAATGAACTTCATAAGAAATACGCAAGGCCTTTTTGGAAAATACTATAAAATTTTATTGAAGGGCAGAAAAAGGAGACCAGAGTAAATAGAGAGATGTTTGATGCTATTAGATAGGGAAACTCAATCTCGTAAAGATACCAAACTTTCCAAATTAATCTATAAAGTTAATTCAATTATAATAAAAGTCTCAAGGTTTGTTAAATAAAACTTGACAAGCTAATTCTTAAATTAATATGAAAAAGTAAATGTATAAGAACAGCCAAGATAATTATGAAAAAGGAAAACAAGGAGGAACAATTTGCCCTACCAAATATTAAGATGGATTATAATATTATGGTAATTAATGCATGAGACTAGACAAATCTTTGAAATAGAATAAAGAGTCCAGAAACAAGCCCATATGTATATGAAACATTAGTGTATTATAAAAGTGGCATTTCAAGTTACCAAAGACAAATTAACTATTAACTAGATAGTGTTGATACAAGTGATTATATACTTTAAAAAATAAATAAATCCAGGCCCTCACATCATTTTCGCAAAACAAAAAGCTAAAAGAATTAGAGTATATATTTTCCTACTAAAATAGGAACGGTCTTCTTAAACAAGAGATAAAGAGAATTTATCAATTTAAGTTGCTAAGTTTGAGCACAAAATTCAAATATCTCTGATAGGTGATTTCATAAAAAAGACATTAAACACACATGACGTATTTATAGTAAATGTAACAGAGAAAAGAGCAATCAGTACGACCGATATAATATTAAATAGATGAGCTTGCTCAACTCCATTTCGGTCCCTTGCAATGTGCCTTCCTGCACCTTCAAGACAGGAAAGCCAAGGTTACATTTTCCAGATTCATGCACAGTTGGGTTTGATATGCAGTGTAGCTACCACCAAGCATTCACATCCTTATGAGATTTGGGAGAAAAAAATTGAGGCAGAGAGAATTCCTTCTGCTTCTGCTGTGTCTTATGGAAAGCTGGGTTGTGGGAATAACTGAATTTTCCTCTGGCAGTCATGGCAAAGGTTCCAATGTCAAAACCCTAGACTCATGCATGCTGAGAGCCAGGCTGCTACGTGTTCACTTTGCCAGACTGGATTAAGATGGTGCCATTCTGGAGATGGCTCCACCCTGTCTCCTGGAGCCAGAAACTGGGATGATGGCTCCCTCTTTTCAATCTTCTTAGTCTTCCCCAGAGTCATGAATTGCCACAATCACTACTCTAGGCAAAGGGAAATTCACAGACCTTGAAGAAGTTAATAAACAATGGTTCTAAGACAGTTTAATCTCTGGGAACCCAAAAAGCCACCGAGACCCACCAGTCATGGCAGGGGCTAATAGGGGTTGGATGTTAAATGGAGCTTTGGCCCTGCTCCATCTCTTGGTGGAATCATCTGATCCCTGAGCTCAACCCATAGTTATTTCTCAATGCTTTAAGTGCATTTTGGGAATAGATACATTCGAAAATGGTTCATCCAAGCCGTAAAGTCAAGCATGGCCAGCAACACTAAATAACTAGGAGGAAAGTGCTTATATGAGATTATTATTGAGTAGGTCTTGAGTTTGTATGAAGAGGAGACTCATACTTCCAGCACTCTAACTCTTGTCATACTTTTATTATTTACTTGAGCCCACGCCCACGTCCTATTGAAGAGTTTCCTATGAACAGTTAGTTGACCGAGAGGAAAAAGACTGAAACCTGGTTTATAGTTAACTCTATGTGACCTGTGGCACCAGCCAGAAATAGGCTGCTGTGAAATTACAGGTAGAGAGATAGCAAAGAAGGGAAAATCTATCATTGGACAGAACTTCAGGTAGAATACTTTATGACTGACTTTGCCTGGAAGGAGGGAAAAGGTGTTGCGGTATGGGTGTGTGCAAATGCATGGGCAGCACACTTGAAAATAAAAAGGTTTGAGCACTGGTCACACGAAGGTCTGGGGAAGAGGCGTGTGGATGGACTTGGAATGGTCCACAGGATAAAGATATTTGTGTCCACGTGAATGCTCAATAAAGAGACTCCAATGCCAAGAAGGCTGTCTTTGGACGTCAGCCATCGTCCTACCCCAGCCACCCACTGCTTGCAAACACAGAGGCCACGGCAGCAGGAACGGAGGTTGCATGTGAGATCAACGACATCTACTTCTCCTCTCCCAGAGGGGCCACTCCAAATTACACTCCATTCAGGGTGACAGTTCTTGAAGACCTCTAAAAATCATACAGCAAATTATTTTCAAAAGTACGCTCTTCCTCTTCTTGGTGCTTTTTATTTTCATTCATTTAAGATGTTTCTAATAGGTATTGAAACTGTTGGGACCTTTTTCTTATTCTCTTCATAAATAGGGAAAAATCTGTTCATATTTGTTACTTCACAACAAAACTGTGTGAATCAGCCTTGTTTTCACCATTCCTTGATGCACCCATAGTGGAGTACCTTTACCAAATCATCCCTGTGGACAAGGTGACATATTTCACTTCAGGTCGAAATTCTGATTTCTGGTGGGCTTTTACTAGGTGCACTTTTGATAAAACTGACGTGGCAGCGTCAACCTCCACTTTCTGAGACTCTGGGATCAGAATCTAGGAGTAATGTAGGAGTAACTCTTCCCTCTGGTGCAAGCCCCCAAGACTGAACCAAGGGACAGACGGTGGGGATGAGATAGGAAGTGTCTGCATTTGTTCGGACTCTGTTTCATGATGTGGATCCCATTTATTTTTTTAATCCAGTTCCATCAGCCTTGTATTTTGTGGAGTTAGTCTATCACACTTATTTTGAGTATTATATGTTTTCATTTCTAGCTATCTTAGATATTTTGATTTGCAAAACTGGAAAGATCTGTTCTAGAAGCAGCTAACTAGACAACGATTGACCAATACATTTTTGTCACCTAATTTAGTGGAATGATCAGTAGGCTATAGATTTTTTTTTTCAAAATATTAAGGGGATACAAACGTTTTCATTACATGAATAGCTTTTATAATGCCTAAATCAGGGCTGTTAGTGTGCTCATCAATCTAATAGTGCTCGTTGTACCTGTTAGGTAGGTTTTTACCCTTCCCCTCCTCCCACCTCCCCTTTTCTTGATGTCTAATGACTTTTACTCCTCTTTGTGCTAAGTGGATTAACAAAATGTGGTATATATGTGTGTGTGTGTGTGTGTATCATATATATACAAATATATATGATAGAGTACTACTCAGCCATAAAAAGGAATGAATTAAAGACAACTTCAGATTCCTGTGGACTCAGAAAGCTAACCACTCACAAACCATCCCTAAAAGAAATATTTAGGATATACTCCAGCAAAAATAAAAACAAAAAGAAAAAAGTCATTTAAAAAGAGGATAATTTGGGCTTAATTAAAAATGGCAACAAGTCAACCCATAAAACCTCTAGTTAAGTCTAAATAATCACTGATGCATAGTGACAACATAAATAGTATTCTGAACTCCCCAAAAATATCCCTGAGAATAGGTTAATTTTGTAGAAATAAATAAGAAAGGCCTAGAGAAGACAGAGGGAGAGCTGGACTCCAAGGAAGGAAAATGCTTGGAGCTTTCCCAAGTGTGAAGGTGAATGTGCCTCTTCCAGGCAAACCAAGCCTGAAGCTAAGTACAAAGTTGACCTGCTAAGGAGCTTTGCTGTCACCTGTGGCCTTCGTGCCCATTTATGGCACCTCTGAATCATATTTCTGTTGACCCCAGCCTTCGGCAAAGCCTTGTTAAAAATCATAGTCGTGGTCTCAGTTATGCTGAGGGGAATTAGGAATAGCATTACACCCTCTGCATGGCTAAGAAAGAATGAGCAACTGAGAGAGAGAGAGAGAGAGAGAGAGAAAGAAAGAAAATGAGAAGATTGGCCATATTATAAGCTTCCAAAGCAGCATGTTGATATGTTGAAGGAACAAGAAAGCGATATCTGGGAAATGTGTTTCAGGGCACACTGAGTTGCAGAAATCACCGGATTTGAGAGAGGCTAATTTCCAGCAAGTTGGGGATGGGGAGTTACATGGAAAAGAAAAAGAAAAGGTATAAAAAGGAAAGTATAATCTATTCTGTGGCCACAGACTTGTAACACAGAGGATTTACGGGCTACAGTAAGAAATTTTATCCTAGTCCCAGCTTAATTATTCAGGAAGCCACAAATGCCACTGAGATCATAAGATGCTCTCAGAAAAGAGAATCTATCATTTCTGCAATCTGTGGCTCAATTAGGGACACCATTAAGTCAGGTGAAAGTGGATTCCCATCAATCTGAGGCTGCCAGTGAGACCTCAAGCATCCGTATTTTCTTGGACCCACATAATCTAATTGCATGCAGACAACATGGGTAGCACCAGGCTCCCTGCCGCCCACTGGAGAAACGACTGGTTGAAATTCTGCTTAGATAACAATCTGAATTAGATGGCAAAATGCTAAAAACTAGAAAAATGTAGAATCACTGGGCTCTTAGAAATTGTGTAGTCTAACCACATGTTTTTCCACTGAAGAAATTGAAGCCCAGAGAATGAAAGTGATTTTCCTAAAGACTGAAAGCTAAAAAATAAGAAGCAATAAATGGTAATGAAAATGCTTACTCTATTATAAGACCGATACAAAAAGATATGGAATCTTATGTCATCATGAACAAAAATCAAATAATTTCCTCATCTGTTGTCTCTCTTTTTTTACCTATTTTTTAAGACTTTTGTTTAATCTCTATTGCAGGATTTTTTTAGCCATAATATTTTTTATAATTATTTAGCAGTTGCTCTAGGGATTATAATATTTGTCCTTAAATTAAGCACATTCTATCATGGATTAATACTATGCCTCCTGATGTATAATGTGATAACCTTCGCACAGTGACTTCTCATTACCCACTTTGCACTATTTGTGCCATACATTTTTTTACTTCTCCGTAAGTTAGAAACTCCACAGTACATTGTTACCATTTTCTTCTGTAAACAGTCAAGTGTCTTTTAAATAAAGAAACAAGAACATTCAGTTATATGTACCCACATCTCTACTATTCTGATGGCTCCTCCTCCCTTCATGTGGGTTCAAATATCCTCTGGTATCATTTTCCTGCAGTTTGAAGAGCTTCTTTTACCATTTCTTGTGGTGTAAGCCTCTGGAGACAAATTCTCTCAGCTTTTGTTTATCTAAAAATATCTTTATTTTACCTTCGATTAAAAAAAATCTCTTACTAATATAAAACACAGGTTGACATGTTTTTCCCTTTCAGTACTTTCAAGTGCCATTCCATGGCTTTTTGGCTTGCACTGTTTCTGATGAGAAGTCAGTGGTATCTTTAACACTGTCCTCCTATAAAATAGGTCTTTTTTCCCTCTTGTTGCTTTTAAAATTTTCTTATTATTTTTGGTTTTCAGATATGTCACTATAATGTACCTACTTGTGGGTTGTTTTTTTTTTTTTTTTTGAGACAGAGTCTCGCTCTGTTGTCCTGGCTAGAGTGCTGTGGCATCAGCCTAGCTCACAGCAACCTCAAACTCCTGGGCTTAAGCAATCCTCCCTGCTCCTGAGTAGCTGGGACTACAGGTATGCACCAGCAGGCCCGGCTAATTTTTTCCATATATATTTTTAGTTGTCCAGCTAATTTCTTTCTATTTTTAGTAGAGACGGGGTCTCACTCTTGTTCAGGCTGGTCTCGAACTCCTGACCTTGAGTGATCCACCTGCCTCGGCCTCCCAGAGTGCTAGGATTACAGGTGTGAGCCACCGCGTCCGGCCTACTTGTGGGTTTTAATTACAAATTTAAGGTTATGGCAAACAGATTTAGAAACCTAAGCTGTACCAGCCACAGACTCCATCAGACTTCAAGGTTCTCAGAACATACAGCTTTTAACACAGTAACACTTATTTGTTTATTCCAATAATGATTAATAGTATTTAAAACCTGTTATAGCCCAGCAACTCTTTGAGGAACCTGGGCTGTAAGAGTGAAATAAAAAGTCAAAAATCTCCACCCTCCCCATCCCCAAGTTTTTATTTTAGTGGAGAGAAATAATAAACAATAAATGTAATTTTTAAGTGAATAAATGCATAAAATGTATTAACTTATTAAAATAAGTAAATATAGAGGGTATTAGAAGTTGGTAAATGCTATCAGGGAATAATAGGTAGAATAAGGGAAATTCGGAGTGCAAAAGATCTGCAATGGAATGGACTGGAATTGCAAATACAGAGGATAGGATTACCTCATTGAAAAGGTAAAATTTGAGCCCAGTCTTGAAGAAGGTAAGCGGTAGGTCTAAGGGAAGAACATTCCAGGCAGAATGAAGAACTATTGCAAATACCCTAAAATACAATGTACCTGGCATGTTAGAGAAACAGCATGGAGGCCAGAATGGCTCAAAGAGAATGTGTAGCCGGGCGCAGTGGCTCACGCCTGTAACCCTAGCACTCTGGGAGGCCGAGGCGGGCGGATCGTTCTGAGCTCAGGAGTTCGAGACCAGCCTGAGCAAGAGCGAGACCCCGTCTCTACCAAAAATAGAAAGAAATTAATTGGACAGCTAAAAATATATAGAAAAAATTAGCTGGGCATGGTGGCACATGCCTGTAGTCCCAGCTACTTGGGAGGCTGAGGCAGGAGGATCGCTTGAGCCCAGGAGTTTGAGGTTGCTGTGAGCTAGGCTGACACCATGGCACTCTAGCCTGGGCAACAAAGTGAGACTCTGTCTCGAAAAAAAAAAAAAAAAAAAAAGAGAGAATGTGTAAGAGAGAAAATAATAGGAGATAATATACCAGGAATGTGGGGAAAACAAATCAGGTAGGATCTTTTAAGTCTTGAAAGGTTTTGAGAATAATAGTGATATGATTTGGATTATGTTGTTAAAGAGCCAGTCTGATCAATTAATTACAGAAATATCTGTAGTATATCTTTCTATTAACATAGATTTTATATAATCTATATTTTATACATTTATTGTATATTTATGCATAACATACATATTATGCAGACACCCTTATATCCTTTTTATAAAAAGATATTATTGATTATTTGTTTCCTTGTCTTTTAGAGCAATATTCCCTCTTTAATACAAATGAAAAGACCTCTATTATTAACTCAACAAATAGTTAATGACTGTCCACTAGGTGTGTGGCCCTGTCCGTGGTGCTGAAGATGCTGGGGCAACAAGCCTGAAAATGTTGGCTCTCTCAGAGAGAAAATTAAGAAATAACAAATCAGTAAATACACAATAACAATAGATCATAATAAGTAAAGTGGGGAAGGGTAAAAGAGGAACATGAGCAGAGAGTGATTCGGTGGCTGCTTTATAGGGGAAGGTTGGGGAGAGTCACTCTGAAGAAATAGCAATTAAACTAAGACCTAACCAGCTAAGCATGCAATGCTCAAGGGAAGAGCATTCTGGGCAGAGGGTATCATTTGCTCAAAGATCTTAAAGCAGGAAAAATAAGCTTACTCTGGTCAAATAACTAAAAAATTGCATGTCCTACATCATATTGGTTATGGGGAAACTGGAAACTTATCACTACAAAAGGTGCCAGCCCAGGTGGTGGTTTGAACTAGGATGATGGTAACAGAGATGGTGTGGACTGATTGAGTTGAAGTTAAGACTGGACACAACTGGGAAAGGGAAGTCTAAGGCTTTAATATTGACTTAGTCGTTCACGCCTTTTGAACATCTGTTCTATATCTTGCTGGAAAGAAGATGGCTTTAAAGCCTACGGAATCTTTATGGGTTTATTTGGTTAAATATCTTTGTCTAAGTCATCACTTGAAATTCCATGTAGTAGCCTTTCATGAGCGATTAAAGCTCACCAGAAAAACTCCAGACATCACAGGGTTTTTAAATAAAGCAGATTCTTTTTTTCTTGCCTCTGAAACTAGGACATCATGCCCTAGGTTTGTGTGCCAGGTCAACGGCACTAAAAGTAAAAAGCTAAAGGTAAATCCATCCTAATGAAAGGAGAACAGGATAGAGGCAGAACACTGCAAAGGCTCAATTTATCCAGTAGCATTAAAAAATTAAATGACTCTGTATAAGTGCTATAATTGAACTAGACAACCAAGACTTCTCAAAAAAAAAAGCACCCTATTTAAATTAGGCTTATTTAACTGTCTTGTTAAACAGAGCATAGATTTTGGAGTCAAACTGATACAAATGTGAATGTTAGCTCTTCTCCATGTGTCCATGAGCAACACACTCGATCCACTTCCTCCACTTTCTCACTTATGAAGAAAATAAAACCTTATGCATTTGTTGTGAGAATTAAATGAGCTAATTTGTAAAGAAACTGTACATAAAATGTCAATACCCTGTGACGGCTAATGGCTATTTTGTAATGTATTCTCTGGAGTAAAAAGACACTCTCAAGTTGTACATAATATAAATCATTTGGCTAGAATATTACGTGATGAAGAGATCTTTCTTTAACAGCTAGTAGGGTAAAGTAAATCATAGAAAAGCCCCCTGATATTTTCTTGGTTGGAAAATCCATAATTGGCATCGTCTGAATATTTACGTTCCCTCAAAATTCATATATTAAAATCCTAACCCCCAAGCTATTAGGGGGTGGGGCCTTTTGGAAGGTGATTAGGTCATAAGGGTGGAGCCCTCATGAATGGGATTAGTGCCCTTATCAAAGAGATCCCAGAGAACTCACTCCTTCTACCATGTGAGGACACAGGAAGAAGGTGTCACTACGAACCAGGAAATGGGCCCTCAGCAGACACTGAATCTGTCAGCACATTGATCTTGGAATTCCCAGCTTCCAAAACTGTAAGAAATGAATTCCTGCTGTTTATAAGCTACCAAAGTAGTGCTACTTTGTTATAGCAACCCAAACAAACTAAGACAGCATTCTAATAAGAATAATGATTATTCCATTTATTCTTAGCATAGAGGCTGTTGCCGATTTCTTATTAATGTTTTCAAGAAATAAGATCTCACCTCCCAGAGAGAAGAGATGCTGGATTTGGGAAAGTTCCCACTATGAAGCTCTCCAACTTCTTTCTTCCCTTTCAATACTTCATACAGTAGAAATAAAAGCAAGCATCAAATATTGACATGATCAATGAAACAGACTAAATGATCTCAGAAGTAACAAGGGTAGGCGAGATGGGGACAGTGATGATGGTTCCACTGAATATACTGAGTAAAAGGCATGAGCCACAAACCATGCTGTATAATTCGAATCCTTCCACCAATCCTTGCAGATGAAGAATCCATTGCACATAGGGGCTAGATAATGTGTCCAAGGTCGCACAGCCGTGAGGAGTCAGAGCCAGGATTTGGACCTGTGTCTGTCTGACTCCAAAGCCCAAGTGATTTCCACTACATCAAGAGAAAAGAAACAGTCATTTTTGGACAGTTTCATAGAAAGACAACCAGCAGCCTCAAGCATGGGTGCGAATAAAACATTTAAGTGAATGTAAGGTAAATATCTGTTTTGTATGAGCTTTTTTGCTTTCTATCACGTGGTCTTTCTGTTGCATGCTATACATTCCACCCAGTACTATCATCCCCTGTTCTCCCTCCCTGACCTCAGCCACTGGGGTCACGGAGCTGCTCTAGCCCTGGTCCCCGCTGTGGGGAGATCCTCAGCACCCAGGACCGGGGATATCACCTTCTCTTTTTCCCCCACACCCGGGCTGGTCAAGGACTATGGACTTGGCATTCTTACTCCATACCTTTCCCTTTCCGACCGTTCCATGTGACCACTCAACTCCAACTTACAAGCCAACAGCCAGGACTGAAAGGTAGCTTTTCAAAAGCTGCAGAAAGAAGGATGACAACTTTTCCAAAGAAAATTAACTCTCCGTTAAAAAGCAATGCAAAGTCCCCAGGAGAGTAAAGGATGTTTTCCCTTTGTCAAAATTCATAAACATTGATTAATGACATGCTGAAGACGCAGTCACCTTGTGACTTCTGAAATCCAATCACATATTCGGTTGGAACTGTGTGGTGATCCCATCTCCCTCCATGAAAATCCTGAGGGATATTCCTGCCCAACCTTCTCTCTGACAAAAGTAAGATGCATTTTACAGGAAGCCATACCTCTCATTATTATCATTTTCTCATTTTAAAACTACCCAGACCTTAAGTAAAGGAAATTTAATTGGTGAAAAGCTACTGCATTCTTCTTTGGACTCATAGATCACAGCTTTATTCAATAAAAGTTCTTAGTCACAATATCATGTTAAATGAGGGAAAAAGGAAAGCAAACAAGAATTTAATAATTTCTACAGATAATTAAATCTAAAACAATTTTATATCTTTTAGAGAAGACATTACAAACAATATCGCCTCCTGATAAGATCTTATATTTGAATCACCACTTTTAATTTTCCAAAGTGCTTTCATGCCCATCATACAATTTTATGTTTGAAACCATAAAATAAGGGGGAAATTAATATTACTCTATTTTATGGATCAGAAAAATGAGACAAGGGGTACTATGGGATGTCCTGAAGTTCACATGGCTGGTTATTAGCAGAGCTAAGCTGGATAATCTATTGTAACCTCTGAAATTATTTTATCTCTCAGATTACTTATGATTCCCATCATTTTTTTCTATTTCTATAAAAGGATACCATTCAGCATTCATTCAACAAATATTTGTTGAGCACCTATTATTTGACAGGTGAAGATTTAGGAGGCAGAGCTATGTTAGTGAAGACAGATCATTTCTCCACTCGCATGAAGCACACTTTCTAGTGGGAAAATAAAGATTAAACAAAGTAAATATATAAGCCAGCAAAAGATTACAATCATACTAATTGTTCTGCCAAGAATGATGTGTTGGCAAGTGACTAGGGACTATTTCAGCATAGGTGGTCAGTGTCCCAGCATCCGGATCCCCAGGTTTGGGACCGCAAGCCCTTCCTCCCTTATCAATCACATCCTATCTGTTGTCATGCCAAATCCTATCAGCATATTTATAATTCCTGGGTGTCTTTTACATGTGTCTCTTCTCCTCCTGACTCGAGCCCATAACCTCTATCAAGTGGACTCTCCAAAACCTGCCCAGCCGGTGTTTCTGCCTTCAGTACACCTTGTCCATTCCTACTGATCTTTGCAAAGCCCGTGTTGAATGTGGGTGGAAAGGCTTTATCCCGGCATTCAAGATTCCACCCAATCGAATCCAAACTTCTAAATTCATTTTATTCTGAGCAAATGAAACCATTCACCCTTCTTTACGCTACACTAGCAGTTCTCCACCATTGCTGCTCTCACCCCCTCCATTTAAGACCCCCATCCTCTCCCAGCCAGTGTCCAAAGCCTACCTCTTTTCTAGGGCTAGTTCCACAGACACCTGCTCCATGAATGAGTGAACAAATGCATGAAGGAACAAAAGCAATCCTGGTATCTCTCCTGCTCTGTTCTTGTCATTCACTTAGACTTTCGCCAGTTAATAGTGCTCTGTCTTTGATGTTGCCCTTTGCCTCTCTAAGAGAAGATGACGTTCCCCGTCCCTCCACTAGCGTGTAGGCTAATTTGGTTCTGTGATGCCCTTACGAGCCTCAGCCTGTCAGCTGTCGGCAGCTGCTCTTCTACCTTCCTGTCCCCCAAAGTGAAAACCATTTGCCCCAAGATCATCTCCTAGCTGACGGCCCTGCCCTCTGGCAGCAGGCTCTGCATTCAAACCTTTCCTGGCGATGCTTTGGGATTCCCATAAAGCTCAAATAGGTCTCTACACTCATGTCCTTTCAGAGCCTCCTGGGGTACTTCTTTTCCTTTTAAGGTTCAGCTAAAAGTCCTTTCAAGAGCACATGAATGAGAGGAACAGGGGTGCAGGCTGCATAGTTTCTATAAGAAATCAATGTCTACTAAAAATATCTCACCTGAAATACCCTGAATGAAGTGCTTCCAGTCTCAGGAGAAGGCTTTGCGGAGCTCACGGGGCTTTAGAGGGCAAGTCTCATGGGAACGGTTCCCAAAGTGGAAAAGTATTTTTTCTTGCAGGCAGTGACTTTGCTTAAATCCTGGGCTGAAGCTAACATCTAGGTCATCTTCTCTTGGACAGGCTTATGCTATAATCTAGGTAATGCTGTGTTCACATGACCATCGACGAGGGAAGACTCAAGGGGAAAATTTTAGTGCCAAGATGGCCAAAAAATGTCAATACTTCAGTGGTTATAGGCGGCTGCAGAATGTCAACAGAAGCTGAGAACTCACAAGGAGAAAAAGAGAGAAACGTACTATGACAAACACATATGGATTCAGGGAGAGTTTACAGTGTCAGGTGGATTCCTCTCCTGGTTTTCACAGTGGGAAGAGGGAGTTGCTGCCTGGGGTGACTATGGATTTACCGGATCCTCGTGTCCGCCTACGAGCCCTTCTGTTTCCCTAATTGACTCTCTCTTAGAGTCTCCACAGTGTCTATGTCAAAAACTACCTGCCGTCTTGAAGTCATCTAACTGGCTCATCGACCTCCTTCATTCTCAGTACTCCCTTCCACTTCACTGAGAAAACAGGAGCCAGGATGCAGGAATGTCCTCACCTGCGTGTGGCCAGCCACCAGCATCCATCCTGTCCCTCTTGTTCCTATTCTTGTCACCATACTGACTCTGTTCCCCAACGCTCAGTCCTCCACCTGTCCTCCAGGTCTCATCCCACCTTTGGAGAATGTGCTTCTTCAAATATCCTTAAATCTCTCTGTCTATTGGCTTCTTCCTATTAACATAAGAAAAACATGCTTGGTTCTCATACATAGTGGAAAAATAAATAAATTTAAGACCTCTTCAGTCCTCTCTCCTCTCAACCAAGCTTCCTGAAAGAGTTCCTATACACGCCATTTTATCTTCTCCTTTCATTTGCTCCTCATCTCATGGAAATCTGCTTTCTCCCCTGCTACTCCACTGAAATTGGGGGTGCTGATGATTGCCCTAGGTCTGATTCTCCTTTCATCCCGTACGTTCTCCTTGAATGACCTCAAGCCATCTCATTGCTTCAGTTCTCCCCCACTTGGATGGCCCACAAGTCTGTACTTCGCTAACGCAGACCTCCCTCCTGAGCTCCTGACCCAAGCATCCACCTGCTTCCTGGGCATGGATGTGCCACTACCACATGTACGAAACTAAACTCAGTGACTTCTCTCACCCCACTCCCATTCCCCATCAAGCTGGCTATTTTGCTTCTACTCTCATTAAATGGCACCACACTCACCCTTATTGCCAAGTAATCAAACTGAGATGCATTGTTGCCTCCTTTCTTTGTCTTTCACTAATTCCACTGTCATAAACCATCACCAAGACTTGTTGATTCAGCTCCCGAGTTTCTGTAGAATTTATCCAAATAACACAGTACAACACCCCCAGCAGAATCTGCTATAGGGCTTCATAATTAGACACATTAATATTTCTGCAAGAAAATATAAGAATATACACAATAAGTGGGATGTCTAAAGATCTATGAAGCAGAAATGCACAAAAAGAAATGCTAAGGAATGTTTTCGGTCTTAAAGCAAATGAAAACAGATGGAAATATGCATCTTTTTCAAAAAATGGAGAGCATCAGAAGTTTTAAATATCCGATGAAACAGGAAAGACATTTTTCCTGTTAATTTCTTTAAAATACATATGGCTCTTTAAAGCAAGATTATACTGTCATCTTGTTGGTTTGCTAATATATGCAGATTTAATAGCTATGACAACAATTGCATGAAGGACTTGGAAAAGGGGATAACTAGGACTTACAATTGCAAGGTTTATATATTTTGTGTGAATTGGTACAATATTAATGCTAAGAAGACTATGGAAAACCAGAATTGTATTTTAATCCCTAGAGCAACCACTCATAATAATATTATGTAAATGGGAATAGTTTAAAAGCCAGTGGATAATTTCAAGTTACACTTAAATCATCAATAACAAGAACAGCAAACATTTATTTACTGCCTTCTATATGCCATTATCTCATTTAATCTTCAAAAAATCCTATGAGGCAGACATTATTATTTTTCAATGTCACTAAGATTTTACAAATGACTAAAATAAGACTCTGAGAAATAAAGTAATTTTCCCAAACTTATTTGGGTTTAATTCCAGAGCTGTCAGACTATAGTACATGCTTTGTTTTTATTGACAGATAAAACTGTATGTATTTATCATGCACAGCATTTTTAAAATATAAGTATATGCTCTTTTATAAAACAAAAGAAAAATTTTTCATTTATTTTCAAGATAATGAAATAGATTTGAAAAAAGTAAACATACAGAAAGTCGCAAAAATCTTCTTCCTACCAAACTCCAGACCTATTCCCCAAAATAGCCCCTGTCAATAGCTTCGTATACTATTCCAGAAAAAAGAAAGACTATACAAATTCTAATACATATGTTTTATAAATAAAAAAGTGAGCATACTTTTCTGTAGATCATTTTTCCAACTAGCAGTTTTTGAAATCTTTCCATATGCATAAAAAGCTATTTCATTTTTTTTTTCGTGGCTGCATCTTATTCTAATGTACGGATGTTACAAAATACACAAGGCTACTATTGATGAAAAATTAGGGTTTTTTTTTTCCAGTTTTTGTTGTTGTCATAAATACATCAATTAATACCCTTGCTGTACTTTACAAATCAATTCATGTACGATCCATTCATAACAGTGCGATTATTGGGCCAAAGAGTTGGTGCCCTTAACATTGATCTCATAAGCTCTTATTTCCAGAAACAGATTATAAGAGTCCACAGAGTCTGTGATCTGAATTACTGTTCAACCTCCCTTTTGGTAACATTGAAACTTTGTGTCTGGAACATTTTGACTTACAAAAAGAGGTTTATTTTTTTATGTGGTCAAATTTTTTGATCTTTTCCTTTTTGATTTTCTTTACTGTGTTTAGGCAGACAACATTCTTCCCCAGCATGATAAAAAAATAAATATTCACTGACATTTCCTTTTAACACTTTTATGCTTTCATCTTTTGCATTGATCCGTAACCTACATTGGTGTGTTTAATGTAAGTTTAATCTGAGTCAGTAGAGTTTTTTGCAGTCAATTTTCTCAATCACACACTTTGAAAAATGTATTCTTTCCCTATTGGTTTGCATTTTATTATACTAGATATTAATATTAATATGAGTAATACTTAATATTAGTGATGATTAATATTAATGATTATTAATATTTACATTAGTACTATCAGTATCTAGTAATTAGTATTAACATCAGTAATTTGATGTGGGGTTCTGGTTCCACGGGCATCCTATAAGTGGAAGGACAATAGACAAAGGACAATCAACCAATGGAAAACAAAGGACCACTTTATTAATGGCTGAGCAAGCAGGCCAGATGTGGTGGCTCACATCTGTATCCCAGCACACTGGGAGACTGAGGCAGGAGAATTGCTTGAGCCTGGGAGTTTGAGGCTGCAGTGAGCTATGATCGTGCTACTGTACTCCAGCCTGGGCAACAGAGAGATACCCTATTTCTAAAAAAAAAAAAAAAAAAAAAAAATCGCTGGAAAAACAATCTATATTCCACCTCACAAAATGCAGAGCTTTTCTGGTGAGCTTCTCTGAGGCGTGTGGCTTAGCTGAAGACCTAAACAAGACTTTCTACTTCTTCCCTTCATCTAAAATTGTCAAACCGCAGGTTGAATCCATTTACCCAACCAACCAATGGATAAGGACCCTGAGCCTTCCCGGAGCCACGGAGCCCCGTGGTCTGATTTCTTTGGTGCAGGAAGTTGAGCCAAGATGCCAGACTTTTAAGACCCAATGGCCTCACACCTCAGGTTTTATAATACAGAATCATTGCACCACGAATTCTGTAGAACATTGAAGTCATTATTTTGCTTGTCATTTGTCTCCACTTCCTTACTGATAAGCAAGCAGCTTAGCATATTAAAATTTCCACTGCATTGGTGGCAACACCCAGCAGGAGAGCAGGTCCCAGAGGAGACAGTGGAAGCAGTAGCTGCTCCTAGCAGACCTTGTCCCCAGTAGGAAATAGAAGAGGCAGACGCAGTGTCCAGCGAGGTCCTGAATGTACTGCAAGGTCTGATAAGGGTCACAGAAACGTGTGACCTGATATGAGACCATATTCCCTGGCAAGAGATTGCCGTGCCATGGGGGAAGGTGGAAACAGAATCTGGCAGGGGTACACCCCTGAAGCAGTGATAGTCAAAAGAATTTGCAGCTGTATCCAGCAAACATCACAGAAAAGCCCTCCAGAACTGTTCAGAAACCCTTTGGGGACACCCAGAATTATGCGGGAGAATAGAGACTTTGCAAGGTTGTCCTACATAAGCAGTTGCGAGTAACAGTCACTAAAACCTACCTTAAACCTGTTCATGTGACCTTATTAAGAGGACTCAGACACTAGAAAGGCTCCTATTTAGATATGTCTAACATGATAGTTCACAAGTGATCACAGAACATTTGTTTTTCAAAATACGTATTAAAAATGTTTGGGGATATAACGTTTTGGGAAATTCTGCTATGGGGCTTGACTTTCAACTATGACGTTTCCAGTTAATATCACTTTTACTTACACACCAGGGCACCAGCACAAGTACTTGCCCAGAAGACTATAATGACGCCACACATGTGGATATGCCCAATCCCTGCCCCTAAGTACATTGACCCTAAATGACACTCCCGGTCTCTCTTCTTTGGGGGATGTCTTTTTTTCCAGGGGGTACCTAGGAGACAGACAGCAGGTGCACTGTGGACCCAGACAAACTTCAGTTCAGGGATATTAGGCTCAAACTGGGATTCTCGCTATACTGATAATAAGAATTGGGAGATGACACTCTGGATATGACTCTTTTTTTTTTATATTGGTTCCAGGAAGTCCAGACCTAAATTTATAGCTCAAATGTAGCATTTACGCTGCCCTTTATGGTTCAAAGTTATGTTCTTTTTTTTTTTTTTTTTGATGTGATCATGACTTTCCATTTTTTATTTATATTTTCTTGGTATTATTTCCCTATTTCTTTGCATAGTCTATCACTGCTTTATGGCATGTGTTTTTATTTGCAGTTCTGCCCAAACCTTTGTAGACCAGGTGACCAGGGGTCCCTAGTACTAAAGGACTTCTTGCAGTAATTGTGATTATTCATATATTTGTTCATTCCTCTCTTTATTCCAATTAGAATCAGTCCTTTCTCATCTATGATAAGACTTTGATTAAATAAATGAAACTGATTGTTACAAATACCCACTTCTCTTACATGTGATCAGAAATGATTTAAAAGGAAAAGTAAATTAATAATGGAATGTATAATGCAGTACTGGGGATTTAATATGCCACTTCTCTCAGGAAGGCTAACATTAAAAAAAAATGTTAATGAACGTTGTTAATGGAAGTTAAACCATTTAAGGAAGAGATTCAGGAGGCCAAGACCTTCCCAAAATTCCTGAGTTAAGTCTTCCATCCAGTAGTTTTCTTAACCTGCTTTTAAATCCTCATGTAAAATCCAGTTCGTATAAGCATGTTTAAAACTCTTTTATTAAATACAACATTGTCTCCATTCTTTTCTGTAATCCAGAAAAGTAATTACATCATGCAGCTTGTGGATCACACATAGATGGGAAATGAGGAAAAAAATAACAGCTTTACCAAATTAGCAGAGTATGTATGCAAAGAAATTCACAAATTACAGTGATTATTCTGAACATCTGATTCCAGAGGGAACCACATCCAAGCAATAGAAATAGCTGAAGATAAAAATCCAAGAGCAAATCCTGTTGACTGCAGCACACACACTGCATCTGTCTGAATCCATCTCCACTGCAACCACCCTTGTTCAATGACTGTGAACACTCGCCTGACTTCACAATAGCTTGTACTCCGACTGCTTTCTTCCCTGCGTTTCTTACAATCTGTTCTCTAGAGAAAGCTCAGAATAAATTTTCCAATGTAAATTACATCACATTACTCTCCTGCTTACAACTCCCCAGTGGCTTTCTGCTGCACTTAGACTAAAATCCAGACTCCTTATCATCACCTAAAAAGCCCCTTAGGAGTGAGAACCTACCTACTTCTCTGACCACACCTCATAATTTTCTCTTTGTATCACTTTGTGTGATGTGTTCCTCAGATTAACGAATGCATGCGTTTGTCAAAACTCACAGAAATGTACACTAGAGAGGGTAAATTTTTCTGCATGTAAAGTATACTTTAATTTTTTAAATGAAAAAAAGGAAGCTGGGTCACAGTGGCTCATGCCTGTGATACCAGTGCTTTGGGAGGCTGAGGTGGGAGGATCACTTGAGCCCAAAAGTTCGAGAATGGCCTGGGCAACATGGTGAGACACCATCTCTCAAAAAAAAAAAAAATTTTTTTTTTGTTTTAATTAGCTGGGTGTGGTGGCACGTGACTGTAGTCCTAGCTACTTGGGAGGCTGAGGCAGGAGAATTGCTTGAGCCCAGGAGTTTGAGGTTGCAGTGAGCTATGACTGTGTACTCCAGCCTGGGCAACAGAGTGAGACTCTGTCTCAAAAAAATAACAATAATGATAAAATAAAATAAAGGATTGGTATTCTTATGAATAGCAATCAATAACTGGAACTTTTAATTTTTAAAAGATATTTAAATTAACAAAAATTAGAAGATACTACAGCAGCAACTGCTAGTTGTGCCTCCATATTTATTTTTTCTTTTCTTCCTTAGCAGGAGAGCTATGATTTTATCCAGGGTGACAATATACCCAGCTGAAAAACTCCACTTCCCAGCCTCTATTGGAGGTAGAGTTTCCCAGTTAGACACAAGCAAAAATATTGGGCAGGAGCTTCCAGAAGTCCCTTTTGGTCCTCCTGCTCTTCCTCCTTCCAGCCCCTGGGAATCAGACACTAGAGCAGAAGTTCCAGAAACCATCAGGGAACTATTAAAGAAAAGAATAGAGAATCCAAACACCTCAACATTGGCATTTTGATTCATTGAAATACCAGAAACAGCCTACCTCTGGGTTTTTTTTATTTAAGGGGTTGAGCTCTAAAATGTTTACGACACTGGAGTGAAGACGTCTTTCAGGCAGCTAGGTAATTTCCAACTAATATCCATACCTGTGTACAGTTGGCCCTTGAACAACACGGGTTTGAACTGTGCAGGTCAGCTTATGCATGGACTTTCTTCTGCCTCTCCCACCCCGAAGACAGCAAGACCAACCCCTCTTCTTTCTCTTCCTCCTTAGCCTACTCATTGTAGTTGTATCATCACCGCCATCCATCCACAAGACTCTTTATCTTGCAAAGCCAAAAGTCTGTACCATTAGACAGCAACAATTCCCTATTCCTTTCTTCTCCCAGCAGCCCCTGGCGACCACCATTCTACTTTCTTTGTGAGTTTGACTGCTCTAGTTATCTCATAGAAGTAGAATCATACAGTGTTCATTCTCTTCATTATATTTCCTTATATGATTGAAATATATCATTATTTAAGTAAATATTTCTGTGAAATAGAGTAAAAGTAAAGGTTTCCCCCAATCACAACCCAGAATAAATGAATTTTAAGTGTTTTCTTTTAATTCATACACACAGAGGGATATGGTGTAGCAGATACTCTTATTGGCTACTACTGCATCTTAGCTTTGCACTAATGTGTATCTTGCACTAATGTGTAATTAGCTGTGTATTTGTCCACCTTGCCCACTAGACAACCCTTCCCTTGATTATAGGAATGTGCCTTATTTCCCTTTCACCTCTAATGTCAAGTGCAGTAGTTGGCACGTAATATATGCTCAATAAGTATGTATTGAATCAATGAATGAATTAATTATTCTATTAAGACTAATTCAGTGTGTTTTAAAACCATCGACTTCAATTTAATAACTCTTTTTTGAAATGTATAATTTGTTCCAAGTCATCAGTTTCAACTCATTCTATTGATCTTTCTTTGTTGCCTTGAGTCACCTCAACTATTCTCGAAGCTTCAGTGGCACAAGGAAATGTCTCTTTCTTGCAAAGACAAGCGTTCACGTGACTGATCTCTCTTCCCCACAGCCTTATCTTGATGCATTAAGCATTTGAAACTTTAAGTAATTTTCAGGCAGCTGTAATTGAAGAGATATTATAGCTGTTGAAGTTGTGCCAGTTACCACATTACCGTAGCCATAACTCAGGCAAAGCACAGACAAGAACGGCTTCATGGAAAAGGGGCTTATCATCCACTATTTAAAGTCAATTGCTCCCGTTATTATTGTAAGCCTGCCATGGGTAGGGATATGAAGGGAAAACAATTTATCATAATGGATCCCAAACTCAAACTCGGAGGAAAATGTTAAATAAACAAAACAAAATAAAAAAGAAATTATTTATTCCTGACTAATTACACTTATCGGTAAAAGTGAACCCAAATCTAATCCATGTCTGAGATCCAGAAATGTGGGCCAGGGAAAGATAATAGACTTTGAATGGAGAGGACGTGAGCCCATGTTCCTATCTTGACTCTTACCAAGTCTGTGACCTTGGATCATTCCTGTAACTTCGCAAACATTTGCTTTCCTCAAGTAGCGAATAATATTATCTACCTTAGAAGGATGTTAGAAGATGAAATAAGAAAAGGCAATGTCCACATTTTTCATGTACTGCAACTTAATCTGCAAATAAGATAACATTTGTCAATATTTAATAACACTTATTATTAAAGAAATCTCTGAAGACTGAGAAGTGGGTGGGTTCTGAGTATGACAGTTGAACTCATACATGTTTACAACGTTGATTTCTTCTACGGAAAAGCACTTTCACCTCAGTTTTCTGTGTTCTTCTAAGATGATTCGTAGGGGAAAATGGTGACATTTTAGACCATGTGCCCCTAAAGTACGAAACGCTCAAAAGGCATCTTATTGGGCTAACAAGTCTACATTCAGAAGTCAACCAGGTTGTTAACACTGTTCTACATTCCTGCCACTGCATTTCTTTAATCAACTAATTTTCTCACTCTCCTCGCTGACTGTATTAAACCTTTTCCATTCTCTTCAATAGAAACACCACCCCTAAAAAGCTCCCTCACTCTCAGCAGACAACCTTCCTTCAACTTCACAGAGAAATTTGAAGCTGCCAGAAAGGAGCCCCTGTGCCTGCTTACGTCTTGCTTGGTCTTCCGAATTCAACTTAGTTGTCTCTTCTATAAAGAAAATGTTCTTAACCCTTGAGGCTGGATTAAGAGTATTTCTGTGTGTTCCCTGTAATCATGCCATTCCATCACTTATGCGATGCATATTTTCCAAGTTTATCTTTACTTGTCTGTCTCCTGAAAAGACTTGAGCTTCTTGAAATCATAGGATTTATCATGTTCAGAGTTATGTCTTCTAAACTTATTACAGTGCCAGATACAAAGAATTTGCCCAAAAATGTTAGTTGGAATGAGTGGAACTTTCGTTTCTCCACTGGTTTGTAATTCTACTTTGATGATATACTTAATACGATGTGCACTGAGATCTATTTCTTGACTTTATTTTGTTTAAGCTATATCTGCCTGTCCTTGTAGCAGTATTACATGATGTTAGCGTATTATAGGTTTATAATACATTTTAATATCTGATAAGGCACATCCTCCCCACACATGCATTAATTGTACTTTCTTCTCCAGTCTATTTGATGACCTTGAGAAGTACACGTTAGGTTTTTTAAGTCATTGTAAACTTCCTTTAGTGCTTTAATGGGATTACATTAGCTCTAAAAGGATAATTATATCATCTGCAAGTAATATTTTTATCTCTTCCTCTGAAAATTTTACAGTTCTCATTTCTGTTACTTGGGTTACTAAACTGACTAGACCTTCAGGGAACACTGAATCCATTTGTGATTGCAGATATGGCTGGGAATGTATCTTAATACATAGATTTCATCGATATTGTGAGATACAAAAGTCTTACAAAAGACTAATTTAGTACAGGACTACATTAAATAACAAAGTTATTTGCAAGAAAAAAACAACAAAACAGGAGCCTAATTGTCTAAACAGACTTTTTATCCTAAGGGTTTCGATATTCCCTCAGAAACATAAAATAATAAAATAAAATATCTCAGAGCTGCTAAACTTCTAATCTCATTTCAGCTACAAAAAGATAAAATCACTAAGTTCTGTGATGGTTATAAATGTTCCATTGAAGTATTAAAACCTAAGCTTTTGCTAAAAAAAAAAATAATAATTAAAAAAAATAAAACCTAAGCTTTGCCTTGATGAATGGGCAAGATGTGGACTTTCAATCACTTAATAAAATCCTTAACAAATGGGAACCACGATAAATAAAGAAAGAGGAACTAGAAAAGGCCCAGAAGGGTGATGGGGACGCATAGTGAGGGAGCCTAAGTTGTAAGAGAACAAAAGGGAAGGCCATGAGCACAGAGGTGGCCGTCCCCTGCTTACCCCTGCGCTCAAGGCCGCTCCTACAAGAACGTGCCTTCATCTGCCAGGATCATCTGCACGTTTTTAGTGGCAGTCATGTGATGACATCTCCTTATCTAGAAGGAACCCCCAAGTTCTTTGAACGTCTCATCAGGCTAGGATCTGGAGCTGATGGTCACAGCACCAAGGTGCATACATAGGCAGCACAGAGACACAGGAATCAAGAAATGAGAGAGTGAATCCAGGAACCCGGGAGAGAATCACGTTGGAAAACACACAAATGAGTGGTGTCAGGCCCACATGCCACAAAAGGAGAGAAACAGAGACAGACATCCAGGAGGGAGAGACAGGACAGCCTGAGTCCTCCGAATGCTGAGGGCACAACATTGTAACCCCCGTGTGACAGTAACACCCACCGCCCTCCCGCCTGCTCGGGATCACTCGCTTACCCTTGAAGCCCAGGCCGCTGAGCTTGGAGAAGAGGAAGCAACAATGCACATTAGCAAATTAAGGAAGAGACAAATTTTTACTGCTGCAATCCCTCCGTATTAATTAAGCCAATAATTAGATGCAAGTTTCTTTCTAAATTGCATGTTCATCTTCTTCCAGCAGCACTTAATGACTACAATTGGCACATTAAAAAGACAAGGCAACCAACTTGCATACATTCCCATGTTTTCCCGTGGTCAGCAAGTTTCAGAGCTGGATAAAACCGAAAGTCTCTTCTCAGGAAGCTGGAGGATGGGTTTATTAAGGAACTTATAAACCTTAAGAGCTCTGCCTGGGAATAATCCCCTGTGAATTTCCTGTAGAGTTGATGTGCAAATTCCCTGCCTGTGTGTTTTCTCCTGTCTGGATTTTCTGTTTCCTTGGTCTTGGTGCAGGTTAATTCACTGCCAACCTTCCTTCTTACTAGCTATTTGCCACCCCAACCCCGGCACGATTCCCTATTCCCATGTGCTGAGGAAATGCAAACTGGAGTTAATAACAGCCTGAACAAAGAGGCAGGACATTCACATCATGTGGGTCTGTGAACAAGTGACATGCCTGTAACTGTGAGCGAGGTTTTTCCCTATTTCAGAGCTGTTCTATGTTATTAACATGGGGTCTTTACTAGGGATGAGGCCACACTCCGTGGCTGGCTGGTGAGGTTCCACTTGGAGAAGGTCAACAAGAGAGAGAGGGGCCTGTCCCCAAAGAGGAGTAAGCTGAGTCTTGAACTTGTGGCTGGCATTCTGGATACCTTGCATATAACAAAGATTACAAATTTAACAAGGAGAAAGAGAGAGTAAGATAAAAAAAAAAAATAGAAGATACGTCACCAAAAAAGATATACAAATGGCACACCATGTCTTCACTGAGTGAAAGGGGTCAATAAGCTCCCTGGGGTCTATTTTCTAAAAGCACTAATTCCATTCGTGACAACTTTGCCTTCACAACCTAATCACCTTCCAAAAGGCCCAACCTCCTAATCCCATCACACAGGTGATTAGGTTTCAACATTTGAATTTGGCGGAGGCACAAATGTTTAGACCACAGCACATAGGAAAAGATGTTCCGCATCCTGTGTCATCAGAGAAATGCAAATTAAAACAACAATCAGATACCGCTATGTATCTATTAGAATGGCCAAAATACAGAACACCGACAGCACCAAATGCTGACAAGGATATAGAGCAACAGGAACTTTCACTCATTGTTTGTGAAAATGCAAAATGGTATAGTCACTTTGGAAGATAGTTTGGAGGTTTTCTTACAAAAAAACTAAACATATTCTTACCACAGGATCCGGAAATTGTGTTCCTTGGTATTATCCCAAAGGAGTTGAAAACTTATATCCACACAAAAACCTGCACACAATATTTACAATAGCTTTTTTCATCATTGCCAAAACTTGGAAACAATGTCCTTTGGTAGGCTGAATGGATGAATAGAATGTGCTATGCCCAGAGGAACAACAGAATATTATTCAGCACTAAAAATAAATAAGCTGTTAAGCCACAAAAAGACATGGAAAAACCTTAAATGCATATTACTAAGTGAAAGAAGTCAATCTGAAAAGACTACATACTGTACGATTCCAACTTTGTAACATTCTGGAAAAGGCAAAACTATAGGGACAACAAAAAGATCAGAGGTTTGCCAAGGGTTGGGGGTGGGGGGTGATGACCAGGTGGAGCACAGAGGGTGTTTAGGGCAGTGAAACTGCTGTGTGTGATACTATGGCGGTGGGTGCATGTCATTGTACATTTGTCCAAACCCATGTAATATCCAACGCCAAGAGTGAACCCCGGTGTAAACCACGGACTCGGGGTGATAATGATGTGTCAACGTCGGCTCACCAAATGCTCCACTCCCGTGATCACGAGGGAGGCTGTGCATGAGCGGGAACAAAGGGTATGTATGGGAACTCTCTTCCTGCCTCTCAATTTTGCCATGAAACTAAAACTGCTCCTTAAAAAAAACAAAAGTCTTTTTTAAAAAAGAAATACAAGAGCAGGAGTGAATTGGGAGAATTGCTCTTTTCATGTTTCAAGTGACTTTTTTATTTACCAAAGGGCGCTCACTGAGATTATCCAAGGAATGGCCTCTGGATGAATGAAGTGGAAATCCTGCCCCACGTGCGCTAAGAGAACGGCAGCTGTTGTTGCTCAGTCGTTGTGTTATGTCGTTGACATCTTTGCTGCCTTCCTTTTCCCATCATAGGGGGGTTAACTCCACGGTGGAGTCTCGCAAGCCAGTCCAGACCGCGAGCCCCAAGCTACCCCCTTTCACAACCCTGGGAGTTGGAGAAACCATAGAGATTAGTCGCAAAGGGTCTCCTTCCTCACAACTAAGATCTTCTCCTCGGAGGTAAAGTTATTAAAGTTTGACGTCCTTGACAATTTGAGGGGAGGAAAAATGTGCTGTTTTTTGAGGCAGGAAAAAATCACCACCTCCCACGGTAATAATAGGCCTTCCCCTAGAAGCCAAGAAAGACAATCGTGGAAAGAAATGTATCAGCAGAGTGGGCGAGAAAAAATGACTCAGGTATTGTATTTTCTGTATTTTGTCAAGAAATGCATCAGTCTGCAGATGGATCCGATTTAGTCATATTATGGAAGGCCAAATATGGTTTTTGTCCATAATGGTACTAGCTATTATTTATGGAGTGCTTGCTGTGTAGCAGGTGTGGTTCATGTTACCTCTCATCCTCACTCAAGTCCTCTATATGCTATGTATTTTATTTTGTTATATGTATTTTATTTTATGTTACTATGTATTTTATTTTATTAATAAGTAAACTGTGCAAGATGAAGTAATTAACTTAAGATCACAGTTAGTGCGCTTCCTAATAAGCTACCTACCTACCCTTACTGAAACCTATGCTCAGAGGTTGATTAGGTAGATCACTTGAGCCCAACTCCAATGGAAAGAAGCCCAAGACTTTGTCACTAATGCCATTCCCTGTAGGTAGCTGAGAACCCAGAAGACAGGAATGTCTTACAATTTATAAGAGGTAAAATATGCAGGAACAACTCGAGGGATAATGAGCAAGATATGTTAAACAGGAAAATCTCTAAATGCTACAGCCAGAAACAGTAGTTCAGAATAAGCACGAGGAATAAAATAGAGTCTAAGAAAGCCGCCCTACACAAATGAGAAGCTGTTCATTCAGATCCATCTAGAAAGTATCTAGAAAGTTCTGGAAAAATTTAGAATTGAACCTTCCCATAGCTTCTTATTTCTTTTGATCCTCACAAAACTTCGTTGAGGTAAGTATTTAGGGACTATTACTAGGATACTATTTTATAGATGATAGAAATACATTCAGAGAGGTTTGGTGACTCATCCAAATACACACAGCAACTAAGTGGCAGGGGCAAGATACTAACTCAGATCTTCTGATCCCAAACCCAATGCTCATTCCAACAACACGCACTGACTCTCAGCACTGAGAAAATCTGGTTGCAGGAGCAGCAGCTAAGATGTTATGAAAAAAATACAAGAGGGCCCCTTGCTAATGGCAAGGCCTATTGTATCCATTCTGTGTTATTGGAGCAATTGAAGAAAACCACTGACACACCAGAAGAGGTCAATTTTGGGTCCTAGTCTAACATCTGTAAAAATGGACTAGCTAAATTGCCTCCCAGCTCTGACATGTGAAGGTTTGATGATGTTGTACTGAACAAAACCACCCAAACATTGTGCTTAGTTCCATCATCAATAGCGTCTCCTTTGCTGGCATACTTCTTTGATTTCCCATGTAAATTTTTTCCAGATCCTGTTACCAAGGTAGGGAGGGGGCAAGAAAGCTAACATATATCAAGCACCTGCTGCAGAGAAAGAACAGCAAGAAGAGCCTGTCAATTATCTCATTCAGGCAGGGCGTGGTGGCTCGTGCCTGTAATCCTAGCATTCCGGGAGGCCGAGGCGGATGGATCGCTTGAGCTCAGGAGTTCAAGACCAGCCTGAGAAAGAGTGGGACCCTGTCTCTACAAAAAATGGAAAAATTAGCCAGGCATGGTGGTGAGTGCCTGTAGTCTCAGCTACTCAGGAGGCTGAGGCAGGAGGATCACTTGAGCCCAGGAGTTTGAGGTTGCTGTGAGCTACGATGACACCACTGAACTCCAGCCTGGGTGACAGAGCAGCAAGACTCTGTCTCAGAAAGAAAGAAGAAAGAAAAGAAAGAAAGAAAGAATTATCTTATCGAATTCTCACAACATCCCTACAAGGTAAACATTATTTCCATCATATGATAGGTAAGGAACTAAGGTTCAGAGATGTCAAGTAACTGAGTCAGGCTCACAATGTAAGTGGGGGAGGAGCTGGGATTTGGGGGCAGGGCTGTGCCTTTCTAAACTCAGGTGCTTTGCATTTGCCATGCTGCCTCCCAAGTGCAGGAAGTAACCAAAATGTGTTAAGCTGGCCTGGAGGGGGGCACCGGTAGCCAACCAAGGTACATTGTGTTATCTCTTCCTATTTTAAATGCCTCTTCCAAAAGTAATTTCATTTTCCAGTAGCTTTAGTGCCTTTATTGAAAAGAACAGCAGGTGATGGAAATTGCCAGCAGGCTGCTGGGAAAGGTAGGGAGAGACATTGAGCCAGAACGACCCTGCTAAACTGCCTCTGGAAGCTTCACCCTCAGAAATGACGTGAGATCAGAAATGTTTGCTGGTTTAAGCTGCTAAATTGGGGGGCAATTTGTCACATGGCAGTAGATAACTAGTACAGGGAGTTTTTATTCTCTTATAGTTCCAGAGGCTAAAAGTCCAAAGTCAAGGTGCTGGCAGGACCATGCCCCCTCCAAAGGCTCTAGGGGAAGATCCTTTCTTGCCTCTTCTGAGCTTTTGGTAACTCCCAGCAATCTTTGACTTGTAGATACATCACTCCAGTCTCTCCTTCAGTCTTCACCGGAACTCAAGACATGGCGACTTGCCCAGTGTCACCCAAAGATAATCAATGAAAGACTAAATGTCAGGTCCCTTCACTCCCGATGACAAGCTTTTCCCCCCAATTGCCTCAGTGGAATACCCACTCCCCAGCCTGTGTTTGCACTCGTGAATATACAAGATCTTCTCCAAGTCAAGGGGAGAGTAGGTTACCGGTGGATAGTGTTGTGGGGACTGTGCTATGGGACAGCAGGAAGAAATAGGGGGGAAATGTTAAAAAATGAGAGGTGCCTTTGCTTTTTGTTCACCTGTGGTTTGCATTCTCTGAAGTTCAGCCCATTTCTTAGGAGAAAGGACAGATGGAGCGTCATCAGAGTAATATATTGGAGCGTCACTAAAGTAGTATATTCAAAGATGAGAAAAGAGGAAACCATGTCTGCAGGTTGCAGAACAATGGCCGGCCACTAATGAATTTAATTATTCAAAGAAGCTCACTGACTAAAGAACAGCCTTCTTAGGAAACTCATCTTCTGATTGTATCTCAATCCCCAAATTTTTAAAATATAGTATATCATTATTGTAGTCTCAAGCCTCAGTTGAGCTAGAGCTATCCACATTAGGTACTAGTATAATTTGTCAGGGTCTTAAAAAGGAATAATTCTATTAGAGATCCCATTTGTAAATCACATAATTGAATTTATTCGCAATAGCCAAAGGGCAGCTAGATGCAACTGAGATCATATAAAAAGCCCCTGTAAGGCATCTATTACCATGAGTATTTCTTTCATTGTGTCCATATTCAGAATTGCAAGCCATCCTCTGTCTTTACCAAGGGCGACATTACCACGTGGCCATTTCTTAGAGGAAATAGGGTGGTAACCAGGAGTATTTGGACAACGTAAACTCGCATCTGTAAAGCATCTGCCTAGAAATTATTGATTTTGCCTTCCCTGAATAGCCTATTAAAAGGAAATATCTTTTCTAATGCTTTCCAGGGGACCAGCAGGAAGTCATTAATGGTGGGGGACTGTTGTGTTATGGGTCTTTGGATGGGAGCTTTAAATATGAACACGCAATGTGAAAAGGAAGGATGTGAGACGCGGACTCCTGCTGAGAGCCGGCTTTTACTCATTGCCTGTCCTCTGGTTTATCTCTCCAGGCAATTAGCCCAAGGCGCCACTCTGGGAACTATCCTTTGAAAGACTCCTCCTCCTGGAGGAAATTTTTAGGGAGTCAAAAGCTGGATTTAATTCCTCCTCCTCATCTGCACTCCTCCCCCACCCTACACTTTCTACCTATTCCCACCACCGTCCTCTCCCAGAGCTCCCGCTCTCAGGTGTGCAGGCTACAGCCTGGCACATGCTGGGACTGGCTGCACCGTGACATCAGGGTACCAGGGTGAGGCCAGGAGCCCAAGCCAGGAATGGTCGGGAAAACCTGGGCTGCAGAGACTGTCTCTGCCTGGGACAGGTCGGGGGGACAAAGCAGTTTCCAAGGTATGACATCATCAGAAACAGCCTAAGCAGACATTGCTTGCCCAGACCCACTGCAAGGAATGGCCCTGGGACCCTTTTTGAAACTTCATATGTGAAAACTCAGTCCTAGCGGTGATGGTGTTGATGACAAAGATGAGTATAAAAGCAGCTGTGTTCTACTGAGTACTGACTGTGAGCATTTACTCTCATTTAATTCTTTCAATTCTAGGAGGTGGCCAGAATTACTCCTAGTTTACCAATGATGAGTATAATTTGCCTTTGGTCTCGCACTTACGGATAGCAGCGCTGGCGTTCAAATCCAAGTGCAATGGACCCCAGAGTCCTCACTCTAAGCCAATGACCTCCTCTAAGAGGTCAGACTTGACCTGCTTTGCTTTCGCTCACCATCAAGTTCATGGGAACACCAGCATCATTCAGAGCCTTGAGACCTGCAGGTAAGTTTAAGCATCGTCTGTTGTGAGTCCTCTCAGTAAACTTGGGCCACAGCCAGAGGAAACATATTTAATATTTAGTTACAAAGCCTCTACTCTGTGTCAGAACCGTGCTAGTCAATGAAAATAAAGATCCGAGACACTAGGACAGTAGGGAGATGGACAATAAGCTAATTGTCACAGGAATAAAGATATACTGCCCATTGGGATAAAGCTATGGAGGCGGGTATTGAATGTCAGGAGAGACTACAGCAGGCACGTCATGTACATGAGGGGGCTGGAGAGGCCTCTCCGAGAACTGGAGGATGAGCAGGAGTTAGGAGCTAACCGGGAAGGGTGGGAGGAAGGGCATTCCAGGCTAAGGGAACAGCACACATGAATGCCCTAGGAGGGCGGGAGATTAAAGTGTTTGAGGCCATGAAAGAAGGCCACGTGCCGAGCAGGGGGACCAGCAGGCGGTGGAAATGGACTGGCCAGAGAGCTGGAGGAGATTCACTGGGGGTCTTGTGAGATTCTTTTATCCTCCCAGGTAACACAGGAAGCCACTGAGAAGACCTGGCATAGGAGAGACATTGTCACAGGGTACAGTGTTAGAAGCTCCCTGGGACTGTTATAAAGAGTGGGACAAGAGCAGAGAGTCATTAGGGGGCCTCTTGGAATGGTTCAAAAGAGACACACAGGATGGTGGTTTCAACTGGGGGATAGCGTAGAAACAGAAAGATCTAAGCAGGCAATGCATACGCCGCAGATACGCATGCTTTATTTGGCTATGTGGAAGGAAGAGAAGGTGTTAGCTTCCTAGGGCAGTTGAGATGAATCACCACAAACCTAGTGGCTTAAAACAATGGAAATTTATTCTTCCATAATTCTGGAAATCCAAAATCAAGGTGTTGGCATGGCTGTGCTCCCTCCAAAGGCTCTAAGGGAAGAGCCTTCCTTGTTGCTTGCAAGCTTTGGGTAGCTCCAGCAATCTTTGGCGTGTAGACGCATCACTCCAATCTCTGCCCCCATCTTCACATGGCCCTCTTGCACATTGGTCTCCTTTGTGTCTCTGTATCCAAATCTCCCTCTTTTCCCCCCTTATAATGACACCAGCCAATGGCTTTAGAGCCCACCTTAATCCGTGATAACCTCATCTTAACTTGGTTACATGAGCAACAACCCTGTTTCCAAAGAAGGTCACATTCAGGAGTACCAGGGCTTAGGACTTGTGCATATGTTGTACATATTTTTTGGGTTGGGGGGAGTGACACAGTTCAACCCACTACAAGAAACAAAGACATCGAGTACAACTTCCGAGTTTCTGTCGGGAGTAATTTGGTCAACGGAAGTGCTCAACTCCTAAATTGGGAAGATTTGAGAAGCAGGTTTGAGTTCAGTGGAGGGTCATGTTACATTTTGGATACCAATGAGTACAGATCTCCAACTGGTGGTTGATATTAAGGTATTAAGCAAAGAAAAAGAAGTCTGGGCTAGAAATATATATTTAAACTCAATGAAGTCAATGAAATTGTACAAGGAGAGAGATTATAATGCGATATTATGCAGCAAAAGAATATTTTCAGCAAATCGTAATTCCATCAGAAAACATGCTTGTTGAGTGAAAGGAGAAATGTGCAGAATGTATATATGTGCCCAATTATGTTCTATATAAAACATATGTGATGCAAATATGCAAGCAAATTAATTTCGATATGTCTAAGAAGAAAGGAAATTGGCAAATATTGATAGTATCTCTCTCACAGCCACTTTTGTTTTCTTCCTTATGCTTTTTGGAATTTTCTGAATTTTTTTACATTTGGGTATGCTTGTTCTTTAATTTTTTTATTTTTTTAAAGAGACAGGGTCTTTCTCTGTCACCCAGGCTGGGGTGCAGTGGCGTGATCGTAACTCACTGAAGCCTTGAACTCCTGGGCTCAAGAAATTCTTCCACCTCAGCCTCCTGAGTAGCTGGGACTATAGGAACATCCCACCATGCCTGGCTAAAATTTTATTTAAAAGACGAACTGTATTCAGGAATTTAGTGTGACTGGAATATGGAATGCGGAAAAGGAATACTGAAAAAAATGAAGCTAAATAGTAATTATTGAGCCTGGTGTAAATTGCCAAACAAAGCAACTTACTTTTCATACTAATATACAACAGGGAATCCTTAAGGCCTTGGAAACATGGAAATGGACTGATTATGTCATGGAATTTGGTTATAGCTATTTTTCTGACTGAAGAAGTAATACATCCTCATTATAGGAAAAAAATGAACCTACAGGAAATTACAGGTCCACCATTAACATTTTTTAGTACTTCCTCCCAGTACTCTTTCTGTGCCTCTTTTGCACAGATTCAATCAAATTTTAAACAGCTTCCTTTTTAAAATGTACCATAATGTGAAAAATCTTTCACTGTGAATTTTTAAGTCCCTCAAAGCACAACTCTATTCACTAATAACTGGCTATACCATGGAGATAACATTATTTACCTACCTGTTCCTCTATGTTTGCACACACTTCTCAATTGCATTTTAAAATAAATTATAAGTACTGCAATAAACACCTTTGTCCATATTTTCCTATCAGAACACTCATTGAGCACCAAGGATTAGAAGGCACTGCAGTAAATGTTAAGAAAACAGAGACGATTGAAATGAGGTCCCTGTTCTCTAGTTAAAGTAAAAAAAGACCTAGATAGAAGTAGTTCCAACACAAAAGGGTATAGAAAGTACCTGTCTCTGTGTCTATCTCTCCTTTAGAATCCTTCCTTGCTCTTAATGAGCTTAGAGCTTAATAGAGGAACAGACAATACGCAATCACTTTCAGGGCAATGCAGTAACTGCTGAGAGAGGAATGCACACAGTCTGGGCTCTTAATGAGAGGGTGACAGCGAGACAGCCCTGGCTGCAATAGAAACCAGAGCAGAGAACCAGTCCTGGGCTACTGTCCTTGTCTAGGCTGAGGGGCTAGAATGGCAGGTGGAGGGGAATCTGAAAGGGGAAAGAAGCTTTTTCAAAGCAAGAACTGAAAGAGCAACACACATGGGGAGCTCCTCGTCAGCTAGTTTCTGTATGCAGCCCTGGGACCCCCAACTAGACCATCTGCACCTTCCAGACAGGAGCTCCATGCCCGTATCCTAGTGCATGTTTAATACAATTAGACAATTGGTTGCAAAAAGGGGTGTGATGACTAGATAAAGTAAAAAGAAAAATGTAAAAAAAAAAAAAGGAGGCATGGGTAAATGTAAAAAAAAAAGAGGGGGTGACCTATTATTTCATTGGGGTGCCTCTCAGAGGCGAGGAAATCACACTGCCATCTGTTGCCACCTGGCACTTGGTGTGCAATAATAGCATCTTCCCAGTAGAGGGAACTCTCTGCATGTTTAAGTCTTAATCTCGATGCTGCGCTGAGCTGGAGAGATGTTTTCTTAGCCAGGTGTTACAGTTCAGTCCCATTGTCTCAGACTCCCAGGTGCTGGCGTTATTCAGCTAACTCTATCACTAGCTCTTTTAACTCTAACCAGCCACCCTCAACCTTCATCTTGCATCCACAGATGCTGAGGCACTCTGCCAGCCAGCTGCAAGTTCTCAAGGGCCCTCTGAAGCTCTCTCTACGTAAGATAAGTGGGGCTTTCTGGAACCGTGAGTTAACATTCATCTGCTTTGCAAACCATTTTATCTTTAGTACCTAGGCAGGAGCCTAGCACATATTGAACACTCAATAAATATTGTCGCATGAATGATTGAACCTGACAAGCCTCCTGAAAGGCTTTGGTGACCAGAATGTCTTGATGAGAACAACGATCTCTCTTTCATTCCTGAAGTTTTGTCCCTGAAGTCAAGTCTTCCCACAGTAATCGCTCTACGACTCATGCCACCCTTGACAAAGGGTAAATTTCCTCTTGGCACCCTCAGTTCCTCAACTCTTAGGAGGGACTACTCTGCCTGTTTCAAGCACTAGGGCAACATGAACATAGAAAACCATTGAGGGTGCATTGAGGGTTCCCACGATGTGGGAGGTATTCTTATGGTACAGAAGGCAGGTAGTTAGCAAAATCATCTAGATTTGTTTTTCAGAATACAAATGTCTGTTGGAACTTGATATGTTATTTAAGGCCTCTGAGGCCCATTCTCTTTGAAACAGGAATACTTATGTCTCAGAGATTCTGAAAGGACCAAATGAAATAAAGAAGCAAGAGCTCTTTGTAAGTTGTAAATAAGTATGCAACTTAAATGGATTATTATAGGGAAATAGCAGAACATTTTTTAATTTTTTTAAAATCATTTAAAAAATAATTTTAGTCCTAAAATCAACTCAATATGTATCGTAGCATGTGTCAGAATATTTCTCTTTTCTAACACTTCAAGCCATTGCCAAGCTCCCAAAGGTTTCTCTAATCTTTTCCTTCCCCAGCTGATGTACGCCCAGCAGTCGCTATTACAATGTGCGCTGACATTTTATCACTGAGTAGACGGGAGTATCCATCTCTCACCACTATTTCATTCCGTTATTTCACATCATCACAAACCCCTCTTGTTTTCCTTTAATAATATTTGCTAGTAATAAGGCATTAAAGCTTATGGAGATGCTTTCATAGCAGGCCTTTGAAGGTCCTTCCATGATACAATTTCAGACATCACCAATAAGCCAGTTGAGAGCTGTTTCCGAGTGAGGATCTGCCCACGACCCCACAAAGCGTGCCATCTGGGGATAGCAAGTCACATGCAGAGTCGCCAGCTTGAAGAAATTTTGAATAGAACAGACTTACCGCTGGGCCCACAGGCTGGTTTTCTCTTCAACGAGTCGATTAGATTTAATTTTGAGACATGCAATTAACATAGAAATTAATGAAACCAAGCACTGCAAATGCTCACGTATATCATACGGGTTTTTATTTCTACACTGTGTGTCTGTGCACAGGGAACTTTTTTGACCCTAGCTTTTCTCAGTGGCAGATCAATAAAATTCTGGAAATTATGGAGGTGAAATGAGAAGACAGAAGGTAGCTGGTGACCGTCTGAAATATGAGCCGTCAAGAGAAAGCTTAGCGTGTGGGCCAAGGAGCCAATGAAGGGAAGCTCACTCCTTACGTGTTTGACACAGTCCCACAGTGAAACTCATGACCCCCTCATCTCAAATACCAAATCATACTATTTATGCTCTAGCTACAAGGAAGAAAGAACTCATGAATGATTAAAGAATTACGTAGGTTGGTGCTGTAGACTGAATGTTTGCATTCCCCCGAAATTCATATACTGAAATCTTAATTCCCAATGTGACGGTTTTAGGAGGTGGGAACTTGGGAAGTGATTAGATCCTAACAGTGGAGCCCTCATGAGTGGGATTAGGGTTTGCATAAAAGACCTCAGGGCAGATCCCTCTCCCCTTCTGCTACGTGAGGACATAGTAAGACGACAGCTGTCTGTCAACCAGTAAGCAGACCCTCACCAGAGGCCTTGATCTTGGACTTCCCAGACTCCAGAACTGTGAGAAATCAATTTCTGTTGTTTACAAGCCACCTACAGTTTATGGCATTTTATTACAGCAGCCCAAACGAACTGAGACAGTTGGAGTGGGACAGAGAAGATGAGGTTAAAAGGCGTTTGTTATCAGTTATGTTGAGACTTTGGTCTCCTCCTGGTTTGGAGATACTGGTGTTTTGTTTTCTTTCCTTTTTTTTTTAATTGGAGAAATACATTTCATCAGAGCCATCCAACTTTCCAACATTATAATTAAAGAGAATAAATCCATTTGGAAAGCAGAATAAACTCCATCCTTGAAATCTAATTAAGTCTGCTATTAAAATTGAGACATAATACAGGCATATAAATAAGATCCAATTCAATTTCAAGAAATAATCAGCAATAAAATAAAAGGCTACAACTCTACTCAATGAATTGGCATGATTAAAATACAAGAGGTTCTATTTTATATTAAGACACATTTAATTAGAGCCATGGTAGAGATCAAAGGCATCTCCCTCCTCCAGTTGGAATGCAGCCCCAGAGTGCCAAGAGAAGTCTCATCTACTTTGTATTCTCTACAGTTCCTAGTATAATTGTTCCAACATAGGCTATACGTTAAAATTTCCTGGTGAACTTAAAAAAAATAAAAACTCTGTCCAGGCCCCATCCAACTTTGCCTATGGGGCAAGGCACGGGTATTTTTTTTTTTTTAAGTTTTTCACGTGATTTCTCAGTTTCTTAGAACAGCTATTCAGCCATTTTCTCAGCTGACTTTCAGGTAAACAGAGCGTGGGGAAAGAATAGTGTCTAAGAGTCAGGAAATTTGAATTCTACTTTTGGCTCGAATATTAAGAGCAAAGTGACTTTCAGAAGTCCAGAACTTTCCTGTGCCCGTTTCCGTATCTGTGGAAATATAAGGTTGGACTGAATAATATACAGTAAGACCCCTTCCAGCTCCCAATTGTCAATATTCTACTCAATAAGGCAGGCTTTTTACAAATTCAGATTAGTCTTTCTTTAATGAGTCTGAATTACAAGAATGTGAAGTAGAGCTTGAACTCCCCAGGGCTGAGATGACGTTGCTCAAGGTTGCATCTCCAGCTCTCCCCACAGTGCCTGGCATGGAGCCGATTCAATCAATATTTGATAGATGAAGGATTTCTATGGATCTGATATTTACAGCAACAACAACAAAAAAAAAACTGAGAAAGAAAGCCTGGCTCTTTCCTTTTTTCGCAAATGAGTGAACTGGCATTGGAGACTGTACTCACCGGTGTCTACAGCTGGAGGTGCATAGCAGATGAATGTCACTTCCATGTGCTTCTGTCTGTCTCTTACCCATCACATCCTACACTTTGTGCTGCCCACAGTGCAGCTTAGAAGACACACGAAAGTGACGTGTAAAATAAACAAAGTCCCATTTCCAGAATTAGGAGGCAAGTATTTGGATTCCTAAATCAACTGTTTTCTGGGTGAATAATCTTCAACCAGTCATTTAACTTTTCCATTTGTGCATGTGTAAACTGAGACCAGAGGATCTCGAATCTATTTGTTTTTTCGTTAGTACCAAGAGCCTATGATTTTAGAAATAGGCAAGACAAAGCTAACCACATCTTCCTTGTGATCCAAAATTTTTATGTCTGGCAGCATTCTATGGGGACCAGAGGCATAAATGGACAAGCCATGCTAAATCAAGAAGAGGGTTTTTTTCCAAAAACAAACACAATAAACTCGGCCAATAGAGAAGAACATGAAGAAGTGACTGTCAGGCTCTCTTTTGCGTGAGGACACTAGAAGGTGTCATTCTTTGTCCTTGTTGACATAGATGCTGTGGGTGGACTGCAGGACACAGTGTGCTGGTCCCAAATCTGCCTTGATACTGAGGACATTTCTGTTATCTGACAGAAATGTCTTTAGTGAAGTCCAGGAAGAAATCTTATCTATAAGACAGGACTGGACCACAGATCTGGTATGAGGAAAAATAAGAAGTGAAGCATCCAACATGATACTCAGATTTCAAGCAACGGTGATTAGAAAAATTATGGTGACATTATCAGAGCAAGAAAGAGGGGTGAGGGAAGAGAAAGAATTTGGTTTCAGATATTTGAGTGTTTGTGGTCAGCAGATCACCTCGGAGGTGTTTTAAGCAGTCGAAGGCAAAATTAAGTACTGAGGGTCCACTAATCTATAAAGATGTAAAAGCTCTTTTACAACTTAATGTCTTTAATTTACTTTCTTAAGCAGTAAAAGTAGGTTTTGAGCAAATTAATAGTGTGGGTTCCGGAATGTATAGCAAGCTATGTGTGCTCTGTACATCCAGATGTATCCAGATATTGGTCTTTTTCTGACCCACGTTGGCACCCTCATTTCTCTCACTGAACTCCCTGACCCTTGGATCACCTAGAAGAGGAAAGGTCCAGGGGAACAAGTCTTGTATCATTCGGGGCTCATGCAAATCAAGTGATTGCCGGCTTATCCTGCTCTGGGAATTCTCAGATGATCTCCCAGCCCAGTGACCTTCAGGAAAATGGCACCATCTTGTAACGAGAGAAGCAACCTATGAAAGGCTGCAATACAAGATTTTCAAAACAAAACTGGCAATGAGGGTGTTGTGGCCAAACTACACTGGAGCATATCACCCCAGCAGATGTAGGGTATTTCTACCTACTGGCTTCAGCACAGAAACAGCAGCAGTGGAAAGGAAAAATGACTTCAGAGAGGGAGGAGTGGGTGTTCTCCAATAAATGGATGAGTGAAGGTAGCAATTCGCAAGCCAGGGAAAATCCCCGCTCACCCCTTCCCAGCCCACCTGCCCTCAAATACACACCCTCACCTATGTGATCATGTCATTTGATCCAGATAAAAGGACTTAGCAGGGAGCTGAGGCTCTAGGCATATAGCTAGGCACCAGGAAAACACAACCTGTGTTTTATTTTTGTCATGCTAACTCTAGAGTACTACCCAGGTTGGTGTGACCTGAGAAAAACTGTGTGTACGAGAAAAAACATGTGTTCCAATTCCATCCGTGACACACTTCTTAGAACCTTAGTTTCCTAATCTGCCAAACGAGAACAATACTTACCTTATTTTGGAGCATTAAAGTGAATCTACATAAAGTATCCCCAACACCGCTGACCTTCCTGTGTGACTGCTGCCAGCTACAAACAACTCCGCCCGATGATATTGCAATGTTTGTCTCCACTGCAGTTTCTCCAGAATAGAGGCTGGGCCTTATTTTGTTTCTAATTTTGCAGTGAACCACAGTGTCCGGCACATTATAGGAGAAAATGGGATAACAGTTGCTTCGAACTGTAGGAGAGCTCTATACTTAGTCGCTTTTATGTTCTGACAAGCCTTCATTCATAATCAGAAACTTGTCTAAAAATACTCAGATCTGTGATGGACACATTTCTAGCCCGACACCTTGGGACCTACAGGAAAAACTCACAATTCCTGGCCCAACATCTTAATCATCATAGGACCCCAATGAATGATAACTGACTAGTTGATTGAATGAATGAATGAATGAACAAGTAAACATAATTCTTTGAGGCAGTTTATCAAGATGAAATTGACAAAAAATCATTCGGGACACAATTAAAGCAATAATGTGTCTCAAATTACAAATAACCATGGATTAAGGAGATCTTTATTTTCGTGACCTAATTGGTACCAGGCAAAGAAGGAGCCCGGGCACTAGAAGAATTGAGGAAATCTTTAATTGTGAGAACTACAGGTTATCCCAAAATATGGTGAAAAATTACTTAAAGTGGAACCAGAGGAACAGTACACTAAAGGAAATAATTCTCTTATAAGAGAATTATTTTAAACTTGATAGAAGAGAACGGGATAAATGACAACTCAGTGTTCTCGGAATTTTCATTAGATTCTACTTTTCTACACTGATTTTAATGAGGTATTTAGCATTACCCCAAAAGATACTCCTGTATTTTTAGTAGCCTTTTATTCATCCAGTTAAGAAAATACTTCATTTTAACTTAAATGTGGACTGTCCTATTGATAGAGTTTTCTAGAGCAATCTAATTTCCATCTACCCAGAACCATTTTGTTGAGATTGTGCCTAGATTCCATTAATCTCTCAAAAAACCTTTTCCACCCTCAGACTCTACCATCTTCCATCAGTTGGAGCAGTATAAATCAGGAGCTAACAAAAAGTAGGGCCTAGGAGTGGATTCCAGCCGTGCTCACTAACATTTCAAAATACTGTGTCAACCTTCCCTGCCCCACTCCCCGCAAGGTAAAGCTAAAATACTGTCACAATTAGGGCTCACAAAGGCATTGTCGCTGGCAATGAATCTGGGTGCTTCTAAATTACTTTGGAAATATACAATGTGATGTAAATGCTTAATTAAGAATTATATGTGACACAGTTGCTATTTTTACCACCTGTCTAACAAGAACCCACGCAAGTTTTTCTAAAATAACTGAGTTAGAAGCCAAGAAGAAATCAATCAAGACATCAAATGCTGCACTCGGATTTCAGAGGCAATGCATGATTGGAACCCGTTACAACTGTCCTTGCCACCCACCCAGAAATGATGCAGATTCCTCAAAGGAAACCACTAGTTTGTAAGGCCTCCCTTCTTAGACTTCCTCTGAAAGTAGAGGTTCAGGCTCCTCCACAACTGCCCCCAATAAACATCATCCACAGTCACCAAAGGACTTTCTTCCCTTTTCTCCTCCTTTATGCAAATCAGCTTAAAGTAGATACAACGTGTGGTTTTGGGGTTTTTTAGTTTGAGAGAGAGTCTCACTATGTCACCTGGCCATAGTGCGGTGGTGTCATCATAGCTCTCTGCAACCTCAAACTCCTGGGTTCAAGTGATCCTCCTGCCTCAGCCTCCCGAATAGCTGGGACTACAGGCTGGTGCCACCACACCTGGCTAATTTTTTCTATTTTTAGTAGAGACAGGGTCTTGCTCTTGCTCAGGCTGGTCTCGCACTCCTGACTTCAAGCCATCCTCCTGCCTCGGCCTCCCAGGGTGCTAGGATTACAGGCATGAGACCCTGCACCAGCCAATGCATGATTTTAGTGGAAGATCAGCAGCAAGAGAAAATCAAAAGGGCAATCAATGAAATTGATAAGTGCCTATAACGCCCAGCATGTGGTATATCTAACACCGAAAGGCAAGGGAATCCAAAAGGTCACAATCAACTGTTTTCTGCATATTGATTGGAAAAGATCAATTACTTTCAGTTTACCACCTGGTCACCAAACATTAATTGGACGTTAGCAATATAACATTGTAACATACAACACGCTAAAATGCATAATCATCCCCGTCATTGTTCCCAGTTAAAACGTACTTGATAAAGGGGATGTGGTTGTATATAGTCTTCATAACTACGTGGGATAAGCAGAAACGTGGAGAGAACCTAAGAATTCCATTGCCACAAGTTACCATTAGTGCAAGCCACATACTGAAGGGCCATAATCCCTGGCTCTTGCCAACTTGTTTTTTGACTTTGCTTGACCTATGCTCTTCTGCAGGAATGAGTTCCCAGGTGAGTGTCATGGGAAAGTCTGACCCGAAGATTGGGAGGCCAAAAATATAAATTTAAGCAAACCTAACCAAGTTGTGAATACAGAGCAAGGTCAAAACCCTCTGTTTCCTCTGAGTCTGAGAAATCGTAGCTCTGGCACTGTCTTTGATTTCGTTTAATTCAATATGTCTATTTATAAAGTACGTATATGACTTGCTATCATTCTACACACTGGTGGGGGGAGGGAAGAGAGGAGGCTCAAATAGAATTAACCAGAAGTCTTTGCCTTTAAAGAGTCTAAAGTTCCATTGCAGGAAAAAGATTTATTCACATGTACGATATAAAACAACAGGAGGTGGGATAATCACTAAATCATGCGATACCAACTACGGCCCTGGAGGAACTTATAGCAGAGGAGAGAGGGGGCGGTGAGGTCTTCCTAAGAAGGTAGAAATGGAGCTATGGTCTAGTGGGTAAAAGTTGAATAGAAGATGAGTACTTGATAAAGCATTCAGGAGGGACACAATGCCATAATATCAGAATTCTAAGCACAATGCCTTCTGGCCCAGTCAATTCATTAAAATCTCATTTTTTGAACCCAGATGTGGCAGAGAGCACCTTGCTTTGGCATCGCGTAGATGTATTTCCAACCTCAGCTCTGCCATGATGAGCCCTTTGAACTTGGCTAAATTGTGAAACATCCTTAGAGCTCTTTCTTTTTTAATGAGCAAAATAGCATTTTGCTAGTAGGACTATAGAGATAATAAAACAAGGTGTGCACACTGCTAACCCACAGAATTTCAAATAGTATTATTAGTTTACTTTCATCTTAGGAGCACGTGAACAGTCACAGCTGTAGGAGAGACTGTTATTTGTCCACCAAAACTTAGTCTCTCCTTTTTCCTTAGTAATAGAGTTGCAGCAGGGCCCAGGCTGCTCAGCCAGAAATGCACTACTGGCTTCCCTGGCAGCTACTTGATCCTGGTGGCTTTGTTCCTGCCACTGGCAGATAAACAAAAGCAATGTTTGTCTCCTCCAGGCCCAAGGTAGAAAAGAACCTGTGTGCTTTTTCCTCTTCCTGTGCGTTGGAGTATGGATTTATATGAAACCGAATTCTACCCATGCAGATGAGGTCCTTGTCTTGGCATATGGAGAAGAAACAAGCTACAGGGAACCTGTAGGGAACCCCAAAATGATGGCATAGCAAGAGACAGGCCACCTACTCCCCAGAATCGGTACGGGAAAGAATAAGCTTCTTTGTTCTTTGAGCCACTGTAATATTGTCAGAATCCTGGGTTTGGGCACCAAAGCTGTCAGGGTGGGAGTCCGCCCCCAGTTCTTGGTGAGCTCTTGGCCCAGGAATGATCAGACACATCAAAGTGTCAAGTCCAGACTATTATCCTGGTCCTCTGACTCCTTTCTTGGAAAAATCACCAGCAAGGCCAATAGGACCGAGGAACCGCAGGCAGGGGGCAGTTTCACTCTAGCAGCTCTTTATTGTGAAATAAAACGGGTCTGTCTCTGAGAGTGAAGAGAGACTGACCTACTCACTCACTGACCAACCCACTCACTTTCTACTGATTTCTTGGATTGTTTCCTTTTATTAGCCCAGTCTGTATGCAGGCTCTTGGGAGGTGTAGGATGTTATCAAATGATCAACTGGTGTCCTCAAAATTCCATCTGTGAATATGAGCTCCCTCTAAGAAAGCCCATCTGGGGGCGGTGAACCGAAATACAGATTTAAGCTAATATCATATTAATTACCCTTAGGTTACTCTAGGTCACTTTCTAAATCCTATTATACCTAGGCTGGGGAATTTCTAGGTTGAGAAAGCATTCCCTCCTCCCACAGCTGTAGCAGTTGCTCAGGATAGGATTAAGGGTGGAGCAACACCAAAACGGAGTTCCTGCCCTGTCCTACTTCCCAGGTGGAGCAATTGTTTGAAACAGCACCAAAGCAGGGAACGCTTGTCCCAAGACCAGCCTGAGATCCTAACTATCTACCTAACAATATTGGGTCTCCTATTACATCAGCTTACACCTACTAATGCAAGATCTCATTTATTCTCTGAAAAAGTAATCTTGTTTAGGTAGAGTAAATGTTATCCCCATTTGGCAGATTAGCAAACTAAAGCCAAGGGAAGTTCAAGGTCACCCAACCAGCTGGTGCTGCCCTGTTCACTGAGTCCCAGAGCCTTAGCTAACTTTGTCACTTCTTATTCCAGACGTGAGCAGAAGAACCGTTTAGATGAAGGTGCTGCTGAAAGTTTGACAGGGTTGAATTTTATATTTCAAATATAGAACCATGAATCTAGATTTTAAATTAAGCTGCACATCACAAATGGTTTTCATAATTATTGCTATTACACATTTGTTGCCGCTGTAAAATTTCAAGGAGCACTGAAAGATGTAATTGCAACCACACAGTTCTATAATCCAGGGCAGAAATGTTTGGCATTGGGGGTAATTTACACCCATAATGTAATTAAATAGGAGGTAATTTGCATTCAGATTTGCATATTACAGTATTTTTTCTGATTATAAAAATTAAAAAAAAAAACTCTGTCAAGTACAGGTTTCTGACAATTAGTATTTCAGACAAATGACATTGGAAAAGACATTCTAATCCTTTTTCAGAGCCTTATCAGTTTGCCAAGAAGATAATAAGCTGTCAGATATTTTAACACAAAACATGCCCACAAATAACTGTTTTCCCCTCCTCGCTGTTTTGCTAAATGTATTTATAATTTCTCTCTGATTCTCACCTATTGATAGGATCTGCCTGTAAATAAAAGATTGGAAAGGCATAAACCTAAGCATTCAAAATGAATAAGAATCGAAGTATCATATTAGCAAAAAAATTAGGGTTTGGGGTTATCGAAAAATTCGTAGATTATACCAAACACTTGTTGTGGTATCATCAGTATCTATATTGGTGAAACTTGGCCAGATATATCATTGGTGGTACTGAGATAAAAGATTTTATCTGTATTTGAGGTTGAATGCAGATTCACAAAGTTACATGTTCTGTTCATTATAAATCAATATGGAACACCCACAAGAGTGGAATGGAAAGCAAAAAGAAAAAAAAGTAGAGTCATCTGCCCTGTGTGATCCGTTCCAAGTGCTACCCGCAACCTGGCAACTTCCTTTTTTGTTATGTCTGCGGCAAGAAATTTGGGGAAGGAAAAGTAGGGTTCACATTCCTGTTCACATACTCAGTCATATGGGAAGATAAATTTTTCTGTTGTCTTGACATTGAACTATTTGCCCGAAATCAAGTCCCCAACAACATTCCGACTGAATAAGTTTGTAATCATCTTTGTTCTAACATGTTTATCGCCAACCTGGTGAACTAAAGCACATCGATTTGCCAAGAATAAAAGAGAAGTATCTCGTTTACCCTAGGCAAATTCTTGTCTCTCTGACAAGTCTTTAAACTCTTCATGAAGGGTTATGTGATATACTTCTTTTTAACCTTTCATAGTACACAGTGGAAAGCCTACCACATGCCCAGAGCTGTACTAACCAGTATGGAGGTGAGGTTCTTGATCGCCATAATAATATTAATAGTAATAATAATAGCTACCGTTTATTGAGCACTGTCAAAGGCACCAAACACTTGACACACATGACTTCGTTTAATCCTCTAAACCACATTACGAAGTGGGTACCCTTATTATCGCTGTTTCACAAACGAAGAAAATGAGATTTGGAGTGGTTAAGATACAAATGAATTATAAGATGATAGCATCAAGGGACTTACAATCTAACTAGGAATATAAGACCAACCTGAGTAAAATAATTATTGAAAAATAGTGTGTATAATTAAGCGCTACACTGTGTGGAATAGCCTGCTTGTCCTATAGCGTGGACAGTAAGGCCTTGCTCTATGGTCAAGGAAATTCAACCACCTGGAAGATTCTTCCCTTGGTTGCCTTATAGACATCCCAGACTCATCATGTACAAATTCCAGTGTCCAACTTTCCCTAACCCTTAAATTTGGTTTTTCTCCTTTGCTTTATATTTTGGAGGATGTGTGGGGCTGAATAATGCCCATCTCTAAAGACATCCATGTCCATTACCCACACCTTTGAATACGCTACTTTACAAGGCAAAGGAGACTTTTGCAGGTGTGATTAAGTTAAGGATCCTGGTATGAGCTGAATGGTGTCCCCCCAAAATTCATATGTTGAAGCCCTACCCCCCAGTATCTCAGAATACGACTGTATGTGGAAATGGGGCCTTTAAAGAAGTAATTAAGTTAAAATAGGGTCCTTAGGATGTGTTCCTGTTAGAGAGAGTTCCCTCAACTAAGTCTTCATTTTCCTGTCCATCCAAGGTAGGATCCTGTCTTTCATGTTTCCCCAGCATCCAGCACAGTGCCTGATATTAAAGAGACTGAGTGTTGAATGCAAGTTTTAAGGAAAAAAAGGTAGAACTTCATTTATTCACTCACACAGCACATATTTAATGGGCACTTACTATCAGCCAAACATCCTGGGATATGCAAGTACAGATAAGACCTGGTGTCTGCTGGCTAGAATTTTATGGTTAGCCAGGGTGTTGCGACATTATTGAAATGACCAGCAGGTGGTAGTATCCCACTAGGCCACAAACAATAAGCTTCAGGAACTGAGAGGAGGAATGCATACCTGGAAAACATGGGAAAGGATTTGTATAAGTGGAGGAAAGTTTCCTAGGACCAGGTCATGGGAGCATAAACGAGACTGGCAGGCCAGAAGCAAAAGGATCTTGCTTATGTGATGTGAGTCTTCCATAAACGCCTAATGGCTTCGTCGTGGCATTAGCATACCTCGTGCAGGAAAGCACACAAGTGTCTCACCCATAGGAGCTTCAAGAGGGCATCAAGTTTCCACGGTCTGTTGAGCATGGCAGAAGGAAGGGGCCGCAGATACTATCAGGAAGTGGGAGAAAGCATAACAAATCGTATTAAATGAGTCACAGTGGCTAAGGAAGGATTTTCTTCATTAGGCATCCAGTTCCTAATAATTTTATGTGATCGAAATCCAGAAGCTGATTGCTACCGTGACTGATACAGGATAGATTGTTTCTTTTCAAGGTCAACTTTTGCTCCGGAAAAATGAGAAACGGTTCTCTTCCTTGACCCTATCTGATAAAGCAGAAACCAAAGCAGATTTACACAAATGGAAGTAAGAGTGAGTCAGAGCCTTTGTCCCATAAATAACAAAAATGGATTAAGGCTGACTGGTCTCCAGGCAACCTATGTAAGTACAGTCCCATAACCCTGATTTTAGTATATAAAATAGATGATCAAGAGATTCACTTAAAATTATTCATGGCTGGCTTTTCACTGTTTTAATAGGTTTAAAAACCTGCTTTCTTGCCAACTGTCCCATTGTAAACCTTCGCTGATGAAGATTGTGGCCCAAGCTGTTTCTTCTGCCAAGATGCAAATGCTTATTATTGAATCTCTCAAAGTAGACTTAGTTTAAAGAGTTTGACATCTACAAAAAAAAATTATGAATACATAATTAAAAGATGGTCTTTTGAATTTAAATGTGTATAAATGTATAGATGTATTAGTAAATAAGTGATATGATAAATTAATGCATAGTACAAATTAAAATCTCCTAAAAACCAAACCAAAGGTGCATGTACATTTAGATGATAAATAGATACCAGATAAAATAATAGATACATGATTAGGAATATTATCCATGGACTAGAATAAATGAATTAGATATATTTCAAATTACACAGAAAATTAATTTAGAAAGAAATATAACAAAGATAAGTAATTCAAAGTTTTCATTGTTAATGTCTTTAATAAAGTCACAAACCAAGAAATAACATTCATCTGAGAAAATATGAAGATGTTTTATTTTTATATAAATAGAAAAAAGCAGCAAAAGAATGCATAGTTGTGCCTTGGGTCTTTCTAACAGGAAACAATTAGCTTTTAAATGAGATTTTTAAGATGGACTGCATGGTCTGCTGCTAACTGCGGTCAAGATCATCCGTCTCAAATTCCCATCTTCACTCCACCACCTCCCAGCTGTGTGTGGTACTTAACCTCTCTGTGCCTCTGTGCTCACTTGCTTTTTCTGCAAAATGGTGATGATAATAATAGTGTCATCTCAAAAGGCTGTTGTGACGATTAAATGAGATAATGTAGTAAAGTCTTGTCACGGTGCCAGCACACAGTAAGCACTTAATAAAAACCAGTTACTGTTGTTGATAGGACCGTGATCTGCCTCCTTTTAATTTTTTTCTTCATGCCGATTGAGACTGGATTTGATACCCAACTAAAGGAATTTTTCTTTTTTTTTTTAATGTTAGCACTGGTGTCAGAAGATCTAGTTCTTGCCCAGGCTCCACCACTTACCAGATGTGTAACCCTGGACAAATCTCTTAATCAATTGAATCAACTAGAAAATGGGGATCATAATTTGTGCTCCGCCTTGGTTATCCCTGGTGCCCAAGCCAGATGAGATAACACTGTTTCGTTTTGTTTTGTTTCCTTGATGTAAGGCATTGTTCACATGCAAAAAACCTGACGGTGGTGATGACGATGATGGCCTTAGGATTCAGGGTACCACTAAGCATAAAAGAAATACAGTATTCAGGCCTGAGCAGACCAGATTACAAGTTACCACCCCCAGCTATCATACCAACTTCATGATGACATTCCTCTCAATAAACAAGGAGAGAGAGAGGCAGACAGAAAGAGAGAAAGAAATGAATATCAGACACAATTTGGCTTTCCCGATCTATTTTTATTAATTGCCATTATTATTTTATTATTCTTTATCTAAGGGGTCTTTTAAAATCGTTTCTTTAAAGACGATAGTGCAAGTTACATGCCTAGCTAAAGCCCAGATCTCATGGCAAAGAAGACCGTGCTCTAAAGGTAGCATATTATTTATTCAGATACATTGGTTTTACAAAACAAGGCATGAAGTTATATAAACAGAAAGATCCCACCTATATAGCAATTAAAGAGAAAAACACTAGGAGAAAATACTTGTTATTGTTTCTCTGCATTTTTAAAATTTCTACACTATATGTATTAATTTCAACCAAAAAGAGAGTAAAATATTCTAAAATATATGATGTTCTTGGCAATCTAAGTGACGAGAGAGCTATGACAGTGAGCTCATTTTCAGAGGATTATGAAAGAATATTGCTTTTTAGAATTGCAGAGATGGTGAAAAAAATAACCCAGTCCCGGGACGATGAGACTTAATTATTAGGTAAGACTTCTTTTTGATTTTATATTCCCAGGTTTAGTTCTTTTCAGAAATTTGGTCCAAAGATTATTGATCTGCTACAGTTTTACAAAGCTCATTTTAATTAAGAGTTTCTAATAAAAGAATCATGTCTCTTGCTAAGTCAGGCCTTGGTAAGCTTAGGATAAAATAGGCTATAAATATTCCATGGCTGCACTGGTGCAGAGTTACGTGCAATGCAGGGTTTAAAAATTCAAGTGCATATCATCAAGATCTGCTGCTTTTTAGGTAACGCCAACATGTTCAATTAAAAGCATGCTGACAATTAATATAGCCATACTGTTTTATTATGCATCTACTCAACTTTATTTTTGAATCACCCTTCTACTAAATACTTTTTTAAAATTCTAAGTCTTCCTACTCTGGCTTTCACAGAACTGGTTCACGGTGGCAGGGTGAAGGCATTACACAGCAAAAAAATCAGCAAGCTATGTTAAAGCCGAAAGCTAAATCCTTCCCCATAAAACATAAAATTTCCAGATGTAGAATTTCAAAACTGATTAGATTAATATTTGGAATAATATAAAAATTAAATGTTTTAAGTTTTTTAAGATATTTCAATTAACTTCATAAAAACAGTAACTGACAGAAATATAAGGCACTATTCAATGGGCAAAATATTTGGCCAAAGAAATAAACACCATTTCAGTGGTTTGATGTCAGAAAAGGGAAATTGTAGTCTAGATGGATTTGTTTTAATCAAAGACAATAGAGATATAAATGTGCACATCCCAATTTTCCTGACAAGAAATAGCTTTTCTCTGCTGAGGATATTTTTATTTTGCTTTCGACCTCTGAAACCAAAAAACTCAAAAGTCAAAGTTGCTTTTAAAGTTTGACATCCTGAGGCTTAAACAGAAAGAAGTACTGTATTTTTGTATTTTCTTATGCTTCTCCAGCAGACTAAGTCCCTAGCTTCCTACATCAACAACCCTTTAAATAATTGCCAAAGCACAGGTTATAAATAATTGCTCGTCATGAGTTCTAGAATCAGATCCCAGGCAAAAGGTTTAAGACATCACAGTAAGTTGAGGGAAAGAACAGGTCATCTAATCTTGGACAGATTCAGCCTAGCAATTTGACAGTGGCATCCTCCATCTGGAGGATGCTTCCTACATCCCACCCTCCTTGCATTTTTGTGTATCAAAAAATGTATATTCTTTAAAAGAATAGTAAGGAAATGGGGGGAAAGGGAGAAAATGTCCAACTCCTTATGTTTTGATCTTTATTTTCTGACCCAATAAATACACTCATTATGCAAAGGATATGTGTCCCATTATTATTAGTTGAGACCCTAAAAAACCCTCACAGTGGCTATCTCTTAAGTACCAAGTTAACATTTGCACTTTCCCTATTGAAGGAACATATAGATTGGAGCATGCTCTGTATTGCTCTATACAGTGATTCAAAACAGACTGTAGCTTATGAAACAACAATCCAGTGATAATTTCATTAAAAATGTCTTACATCTAAGTCATATGTGTAACTCCCCGATTTAGAAAAAATTACAAAAGTATTATACTCAACTCACTTCCATCAATGCAGTGTGGTAAATTCAAATAAATTGCCATGCTTGTTTTCTCTCTTATTAATATTTTAAGAAGATTCCATAGCTTTAGTGTCATTAGGGTAAAAAAAATGCAAAAACATTTCTTTCTGTGAAAAATATTAAGGTGACAAATGTTCTTCAAAACTATGAGACGAAAAGGGAAAAATGTCTGCGATAGCTTTTTGAAAAAAAGTTTTTATACTAAATTCACCAACGGGTATAACCTTCAAGTCACCTTTAGGAAGAGTGGTTAAAGTGAAAGAGTCTAATATGAAATAAAACATTTTGCTAAGTGTAGAACTGGATCTTCATTTTTAAGTCATGGGAACTGTTTTTCCCTAATACAGTGACTATTATAATTCTTTGCATTATCCTTCAGTGCCCAGATTGAACAATACATCATGTGACATTGGAGTTAAGGTTTTAAGCTATAGGCAGTAAAGTTAGCCTGAGTAATTGGCCATTATTTTGTTCGTACGCAACACTTTCCTCCTCCTGTAACCAGTTGGAAGCTTAACAATTTCTGAGCTAGTTTAGATACAAGGCAAAACAGGCTAATTGTGAAGTTAGACATGTGTTTCCTTGTAAATGTCTCTCTGCAGAGTCATCTCATTTGCAAAGCCCTAAAGAAAACTAACAGCAGAAGCCTGACGGTTAACCATGTTTTCTCATTGCAGAAAGTGTTTGCAGCGAACATGCAACATGAAATTGCCAAGGATTTTTATATATTTTAATACAAGCAGAAAGTAATAGGTAAGAAGGCAAAATTACTGCGTAATTAGCATTTGACCTTATCTAGATGGCATCCTGCTGAGTCCAGAAAGCAGGGAGTTTTCTTTCTCTTTTCCTTTATTTATCCAAATGAAACCAGAAAATCCTGTTTTTATAGTAGTCACACGCCAATGCCCTCACTGTGTCATCTGCCTCTCTCAACAACTTGAGACATGGGATCTCCTTGCTTGAGAGATAACCCTTCCCTCAGCAATCTAGAACATCCTTCCCCCACACAGCCTGGTAATGCTGCAGTTTCACACTAATGAACCAAAAGTAACTCCCTAAATTAACCCCTTCTATTTTAAACATTATTTCTATTTTAATACAAATGGGCCAAGAGGACTTATAAAAATAAAAAAATAAAACCTCTAGAAACCCACACCTTTTCTGATTACATACTGATTAATATGACCCTGTCATTAAATAAAAACAGAGTCTAGAGAAAGCAGGCTGCAAAAAGAAGCTATTTAAGTCTGAAGTCTCTACTTTTTATAAGCAGCAGTTTCTTCTCACCCATAGCAAGCATTTATCTCTTGCGCCTGTGGCCTCAGCACTGGCCTTAGTTATACATTCCTTTCTTCACTTTGTCTTGCAGAATTCTGAACTTTTTCACCCTGAATTACCCCCAAAGCATTATCCAAAATAAAGGGACATTTTAACAGTTAGGAGTGCACCAGACAGCACGAAGTCTGTATAGAGTTTCAATAAACATGTTTAAAGGTAAGGAAAATCTATTCCAATGCAATTATTAAAATCTGAAAGGAGAAATATATTACATTTTAAAAGGAGGGAAAATATCTGGTTTTATTCAAGGTTGCGGTAAATCTGGCAACTTTTAAGTTAATTGAAAATTAACTCAGATGCCTTTTCTATCATTGCAGTTACACATAGGGAGTACTAAACCATAGATGACAAGGCAATTGTTTGTGTCCAGACTTATCATAAACTATGTTTCCCTGGACTTTTCATCTCAGCAGATTTCAAATTCTCCTTTCCAAGGAATATTTGACCTTCAAATTTCAGGCCCTGTATTTCTTGCTTTCCTGCATCCATCGTATGTTAGAAAACTCAAACTGGGCTACAAGTACTTATTTCCGTTACTGACTTTAATGAATTTTGGTTGTTTTCAAAACCTGCAATCTGTTCCTTGTGCCAACCCTGCATTGCAGAGAAGTCTTAGCGTGCGATTCCAGCTTGGCCCCTGCAAATAGAGTCACTACAAACAGGTTTTACTTGTATTCACTCGGGGAGAAGAGAGGAGAGAGAGACCCCCTGCTCCCTGCCAAGCTAGCTGACAGGCCAGGCTGGGTGACAAGCCCCCAGGGTAGCTGGACCTCCCGCTCGCCGGCCTGGGCGCTGTCCTTGGTGCTGCCGGCGCCATAGCGAGCACAAGCGCCTTACCTTGTGCCCCTGC